>JAXQGY010000171.1:0-165599 GCA_037040535.1 Talaromyces sp. P118-02
CCTACTATATGAGAGAGTAGTAGAGAGGACCCACCATCCTCAATATTCTGGTCTTTTGGCGCAGCAGCTTATTAAGTTGAATACTCCCACTGAGTAGGTTGTGACATGTACCCGATTGTTTTTTTACTCGGTTCCGCCGACAATTATCTCAACTTGACTCTATCCAACCCACTGTTGATACAACAAAAAACATACAAAAATGCTTTCAAAATCAACAGCCCTCGGGCTCATTCTCACCCTTCCCGCTGCTGTATACAGCCACAACTTTCCAGAAGCCGAAAATCCCCAAATAACAACCGCCCCTTCTGTCTCCGAATACACCTCTGCCCTCGCCTACCACTCTCTACTGCTGGAACGCCGCGCCTCGAAAAAAACATCAACATCCCTCGGCTCCGCAGACGCCCTCTCGTACTGCCAAGAAAGCGTGCATGGCTGCTCATACCAATTGACGCTATACGATGCGTGCTCGGCGATATACGGCGATGACTTGAAATATCTGTACTGTCTCTGCACGACGGGCTACCACGACGCCGTGTCGGCGTGTGACGCGTGCTCGGTGAGTCTGGGCGCCATGCCGGCGTCGTGGATGAGCGAGGATGTGGCGGATGGGAGCAGTCAGTGTGTGAGTATGTCTTCAAAATACGGTACAGATACGCATGCTAGCAACACAAAGACGACAAAGGCTGGAAGTGGAGGGCATGGGTCGAAAACGACGACGGCAGCTGCTGAAGCAACGAGTGTATTGCCTTCGTCGACGACGAGTACGTTCCAGGTATCGATGCCGACTGAGCCGTATGCTGGGCTCGCTGGGCAGCCGACGATTCCTGGGGATAATGGGGTTGCGGCGGCGACGAGTTCGGGTGCTGCAGCGACGAATAAAGGAGTTGGGGTGGTGGCAGGGATGGTTTTGGGGTTGGGTGGTGCGGTTTTGTTGTAGTTTCTGATATCAGGTTGGATAGGCTAGTAGTATTAGCATGGTGTTGGGGTTTGTATTAGTTGATTAGTTAATATTATGTGCTATGTATGTTCTATAGGTCAACTCGCTAAATGAAACATGCGGAGAATGCAATACAAATGCAGAATAAAATGTAGAGGATAAATGATGCACTGCAGGTAGGTGAGAGCTCAAAAACTAAACAGCCCACTCCGCCTCTTGCCTAATGGATAAATCACAATCGCCGACAAAAACAACCCAACCGTGATGCCAATCGCCACCTGGATCATGCCATAACCCATGTCGTACACCGAACTATTGGCTGTGCTGGACGTGCTTGACCCACTGGCATTGCCCGTGATGTTTGCCCGGATCTCGCCTGCAGACTGCACGCCGGACACCAGTGATCCCGACGACGCAAGTCCGGACGGAACGAGGACAAAAATCGCCGGCAGGATAGCAGTCGCCGCGTGGCCGTGCCACAGCCGACTGTACAGGTTGCCCAGCGTGCCGATAGTAAACGCGCCCAATGTGTTCGCGAGCTCCATGTTCGAGTCCAGCTTTAGATTGCTAAAGTAGTTGACAACATACCCAGCAACAGCAATGAAAATCATCACAGGCGCTTGTTTCCACTTGCCCTGGTTGATGACAACCAGGAAAATCACGTACAACGCAACAAACGGAAAATGCTGCACGTATTCGTTGTTCCCAATCAGCGAGCCCGAACATGTCGTGTACGGATTGGCATTGCCGTCCATGAGCCCATAAATGGTCGTACCAACGGTAATTCCATACCCCAGAAACAACGAATAGATAATGGCGTACACCATCCGGATAGAACCAGGAATGATTTGATGCGATTGCAGCTCCAAACTACTGCTAAGCACCAAGAACCCAGGCAGAATGAGCGCAATCGACGACTGTGCCAGGGACGAAAAGCAAAACAAATACTCGGGTTTGCCGTCGGTCGTCTCTCCAATCTGGATAGACCCAAAAGCACGTGCCAAAAAAGACGTCACAATAGTCGCCAAGACCTCAAACACGTTCGAATACAAACTCGACCGCGGTGAAAAGACTAGCTGCAACAAACCGAGCAGGCATCCTAGCATAAAAATAATGGGCATATCGATGGGGCGAGCCTCAAACGCGAAAGGACCAACAGAGGCAGACGCAAAGCCATAACACAGCACAACAAGCCAGGTGGGATACTTTGGTGGCCGGCCCATCACGTCTTCCAGCTGCGAAATGGCTTCGTCGACGGTGGTCTTCTCGTGCACAACATTCTTGTAAATATCCTGCGTGTCCTCCAGTCGAGCCAGATCAACACCCTGCGGGACTCGCACCAGCTTGACTTCGGTCGTTCTCGTCGCCAAGTCGTCAAACGACATGATCATTGTGCCTGGTAGATACAAAAACTGCGCATGGATATCAAGCACACGTGCGGTCATTTGCATATACTCCTCCAAACGATGACTCGGGGCGCCAAACCGCATCAATGCTCGGCACAGCGTCATGAGATATCTCTGCCGGCTGATGATGTTTGCAATGCGCACGGCAATGTGGTCCTTTGGGTCTTTGTGCTCTTTTCGGCTGTGCATCTTGCGCCGTTTGCTATTCACCGTCTTTTGCAGGTCATCCAAAGCCAGGGCTCCCCCAGTCGAGCCCATATTGAGACTAGCTCCCACCAATGACATTGTCGAGTGGTTTGGCGAGTGTTTGTGGTACCATTTGACCTTTTTGGGAGTCGTCGTTCCGCTGTCAGGAGTCACCGGGGTATTGCGCCCAGAGTGTTGCTGCTGGTGCAGTCTGAGCAGATTCGACAAGATGCCCTCGCCGCGAATCGGCCGTTCTGATTCTGTGTCTGAGCCTGCAGCACTAAACACCGACTCTGCCGAGTACGTGCGCTGGTAGCCCGGTCTCGCCTTCCGTTTGATATGGTGCATACCACGCACGAGACGATTGGCCTCGGCAGTAGGAATTTTGGCCGTGTTCTTCTCGTCCAGTCCAGACGGTGGGTGATCCAAATCATCAACCCAGTCGCCCGTGTCGATGGCCGGGATCAAGCCATCGCCAGGCTCCTCGGGCCGGCCGAGTCTGGTCATCAGCTGGCGGGCGCGGTCGCGCAGCGACAAAACCCGGGTGAGATGATTCTTCCCTTCTTCATCATTTGCGTCCGACTGGGCTGTATCGGCCTTTTCGAGATCGGGCATGTGGAGGTGCGCAGAGGCTTCGGGCTGGCCATCTTCGCTGTACTTGGGATACGGCATGTGCTCTTCGTGCGAGCGAAACTTGACGCGCAGGCCCCGCAGGCGCTCTGCGATCTCTTCGGGGGGCAGCTCTGGCTGGGGGAAGTCCAGGCTGGATCGTTCGTGAGGGGTGATCTGGCCGACGCTGCCCTCTTGCGAGGGGGGCAACTCCGCCATGGTTCTGCGAGACACTAATTATCGTGATGCAGTGGTGGTGTGTCAGTAGAGACGGCATCGAAAGAAGCCTGCGAAATGGAAGGGGTCCGTCATGGCGCAGGCAGAGATAGGAGAGCTCTTCAGGGTGCAAGAGAGAGGGTGTGTCAAAGAGAAAAAGGAGCAGCAGTGAAAGAAGAGACGGGCAGCTGCTTTTGAGCTCTGGTGGGCTGTCTGAGTTTTCCGGTTTGGCAGCTGCGGGGAAGCCGCGCCGACGGAACTGATAGTAATCGGCGGCCCGGGCTCCAGTCGGCTCCACGGTGGCGCGCGTTCAGGAGATTTTCTGCTGCAGTTCCAGGCTGTGGTGGTGTTCGGGCAGCCGATTGGGCTCTGCGCCGCGTGTGCAGCCAGTCGAGGCGCCCACGGC
The DNA here is from genome assembly GCA_037040535.1 of Talaromyces sp. P118-02. NCBI lineage: Eukaryota > Fungi > Ascomycota > Eurotiomycetes > Eurotiales > Trichocomaceae > Talaromyces > Talaromyces sp. P118-02. Next base: position 3,761 of record JAXQGY010000171.1, read on the forward strand.
TATCTCGGCCGGCTCCACGCGTGCTGCTAAGTGCTGGTGGTGTGCTATTTTTGTTGCGATCGACTATCTTTGCCGGTGTTCTAGATTGCTCGAGCGCGATCACGAATTTCGCCACCACTTTTAGTACCTTCTCCTTTTTTTCCACTTTCCTGCCTGACTGCCTGACATCCCAAACAGGAATAGTACACAGCATTTGGCGCCGTGGGTGCGGCCATTGCTACTAGTCCCAAACAGGCAACTTTCAATGGCTTCTACTTTGCCTGTTTGGGTCATTTTTCAAGGCCGCAACGAGGTCTTGTATAAACTTTACTTGTTCCTACTTTCCCTTCTATGGACGCTGTTTCTAGTGACTTGGCCTTTTTGCTAACAGCCAGGACCTGGAACTGACTCTTCCATTTCAGCTGCTTTCCCTTTCCCGGACACTCTGCAACTACTTTCCCTTTTTTGTCGGTTTTCAAGACCGCAACGGAGCTGTCCCATAGGCCCCTGGCGAGCTGGTTGCTTCTTTCCCTTCTCTGGCAGTGGGGAGCTTCTCGAATGGAGCCCTTCCATTGGCTCTGTTCGAGCTGTTGTCGAGGAAAGAGGGACCAGGTGTTGCTACTTTCCCTTTTCTAGCGATCATTGTGCCTGCCCTCACAGAGTGATTCATGTCATGATGAAGAAACACTGTCTGTTGCCTGGCTGCGGCAAGTGGTATTTCTGCTCTTCTCCCAGCATTTTCCTTGTCTCCCATCTCTCTTCTTCTTTCACTCTTCTGTCAACAGTGCTCCCTCATTGCTAGCATCATTAGCATCCTCTAAGATCTTGAAACCTCGCTCCACCACCTCACCTTCTCCGACAAAATGTCTTCTATTTCTGACTGCTTTTGCTCGCCTCTCTGCCTGCTGGGCATCAAGTGCGGCGGCATCCCCGACCCCTCCTGTCCCAACGCTTTACTACACGTGCTGGGACAGCTAGCCAGTCTCGACGTCCTTACTTCCCACATCGTGGAGACTATCCAGTTTTTTGCTGACACCCACATGGAGCAAATCCACCACAGTACGGCCAAATCCACTGCCGTCTATCGCATGACCCTGCCACTCACGGGTTTCACTTTCATCCTCAAAGCCGCCTGGGGCCAGGGACTCCCCGAGCAGCAGCAAGAATACTGCTTTTACGGACACATGCAGAACGTGCAGGGTTCTTGCATCCCCGTTTGCCTCGGCGAGTTTTTTATGCCGTTTGACAGTTGTGTTGCCCCTGCCAACACTCATTTCATGATCCTCTCGTCTGCGGGTGTCTCAGTCACCGAGGGCATCATCGACGACGGAAATAAAGATCGCGCACAGCTGATTTACTGGCGCACCGCAAATGAGATTCTGCGGAGTTCGGGCGTGGTACATAATGCCACCGAATGGAAGAATCTCTTTTACAATGATGTCACCAACGATTTTATGTTGGTGGATTTTTCGAAGGCATCTTTTGCAAACTGAGCATTACGATGATATTTTGGGGGACCTTTTCAATATTTGTTTTCATTTCTAATGTTTTGTTTTTCCTTTATGTCTGGAGTGGTGCATTTGAGCGTGACGCGGAATTAGCCTGCACTGAAATTGTTTCTTATTCCACATTGCTATGTGCATCGGCGTTGTTGTTTGTTTCAATCATGTTTGCAAGTTTTTTTACTGGGCATATATTTCTATCTCAATGTTTGTTACCTGGAAATTTAATATCAACTGCACCAAAAAGACCTTCGGTCTCTTGGGCAGATAATCTATGGCATATGTAACGCCAACATTTAACAACTTCATCAACCTTGTGTATTTGCTACTTGTATGATTTCCGTAGGTGTCTGACTAGAGGCAGTTCTAAGCAAGGACATGCCTGTCAACTAGCGAGTCGATTGAAAACCCATGTTCCACCAACTCCTACTCCTCTCAAGCGCTGCTACAACCGCCCCTGGCTTGCGGATGTGTAACCCATGTAACCACCCGCGATGAAGTCTTCAACATACAAAGCCTATGACTTTTCAATGATTCATTTTTTCTAGAATCCAATCGATACCCGTCGCTCTATACAGGTGACGTGTTTCGTTGAAGCTTCCAGTACAGTCATCGGCTACAGCAAAAATGTGTCATAAAAGGTGTATAAATGACAATCGCTTCGTGCATTCCAGCGCTTCCCCTTCTTCACCTTTGCTTTATGCTAGATTTCGAACCGTGCGTTTGAATCGTGTGCTACCAGCTAAGCGAATAAGCTCTACTTTTTCTATCTCATACTACATTCCATCATTCACCATGAGTTCCGGAAAGAGATCCTCTAGAACGAACAGATCGGGGAAAAGAAGCCGTCGACAACTCGAGGATATCTCCGAAGACGCCGAACTACAACAACAAGAACGCTCTCTTCCTGATGCGCCCACCGATAACGAACATGCGATGATGGTGAATGCGGGAGACGCGGCTGTTACCACTCGTAAGGCTATTGCTGCTGCTCGTCAGAAGCCTCCTACTCCGCCCCCTAAAGATGATCCTCCTACTCCGCCTCCTAAGGATGAGCCGAAGAAAGGCTCTACTGCTTCAGCAGCTCCAAAATGGCCTGCTGCATTCAGTGGCACTCCCCGATCGTCTTCTGCCCGGACGCCCCGAGGTTCTTCTACTTCACGGCCGATGCCATTTATCGGAAGTGGCCAAGTTACTTATGTTGGCGAAACGGAATTCAAAGCTATAATGACAATGATCATTTTCTGGGACACGGACAATGTCTGGGGCCAGTTTACCATTTCAGGGGGACTGGGTCATGGCTACCTCAGGTCTAAGTTTGTACCGAAGTGGGAGCCTATCAAAAACGGGGAAACAGTCAAATTTAACTGGCGTGGTTGCGGCGGCAGTGAGAGCCAGAAAGTACCTTTCAGTCACGGTACGCCGCCCGAATGCACCAAAGTCACCATTAAATTTTCAAAGGATGGTGACAAAATTGAGGGCGAAATGCATCCTATGGACCGTAAGGGACGCGTCCACTGGGTCATGGGTGGGGACAAAGTGCCGAAACTTGAAGATCACAAGTTCACGTTTTCAGGGCTTCGGCAGGATGAAAGCAAAGAGGACGGGGTAGCTGCGTGGAATGGCTGGGCCGTATTCGGCAAGGCTTCGTAGCCCATGTCCTACTACTCTGTCCTGCTTGCCTGTCTCACTGGTCTTTCCTGCGTGGCTAGTGTTGGTGAGTGGGAGGGTTTGGGGCTTTCTGTACGATAGACGTGGTTCGTGTTTTAGAAATGGCAAGTACTTCCTAATGATCATTCTGAGTCGAGTAAGAGTTTTTTAAGACCACGTAGTCTACGGCTATGACACGAAATGTGTTGAGTCGTGGTGAGTCATGTCTGGCGGTTCCATTGGGATGTGCTAGCCCTAGCCCTAACCCTTACCTTTACCTTTACCTTGAGTTTGACATTGAATGACGTACCCCAAAATTTTGCAACAAGAGGCGACATCTGGAAATTTTTGAACTTGAAATAATAGCAAAAAAAGCTAAACAGGCCCCATAAATACGAGCCGCGCTAACCCCATCTTGACCCCGCGTCTCTTTGTTGACGGACTTTTTGTTGTCGGCAAAAGGCGTTGTTTTCATAAATCTATCTCGCCATCTTCGTCCTCCTCATTATCTCGCCGTCTTGATCAGCTGACTTTCATTCCTTATAATTCTCATCACCTCACACAACCCTTCCAAACTCGACCTCACGCCTAGTTACATCAACCATGCGAATCACCGAAATTCAAGGAGACCTTTTCGACGCACCTGAGGGTGCTGCCTTGATACGTATGTACCCTGAACCCTCACCCTGCAGTCTCGCTACCGTCAACTAACAAAAACAGATGCCTGCAATTGCGTAGGGTCTTGGGGCGGTGGGATCGCGCAGGCTTTTCGATCCAAGGTCTGCATTTCTCATTTAATTCATAGTGTTCATTCATGCTGACAGCTGTAGCAGTACCCCGCCGCATATCGAGTCTACATGGATCACTGCAACGACCTTAAGAACAATGTCCAGATGCAGACCATCATCGACACACAGACTGGAGAGCGACGAATCTTAAAGGAACCACTTGGCACGGCCCTCATAATCCCTCCTCAAGAAGAGGACATGGTGACACCTCGCAAAGGAAGTGCTAGGTCTGGAAAACGGCACTGGATTGTTTGTTTGTTTACATCTCACCATTTTGGCCGCTCTGTTAGTCCGCCGGATGTCATTCTTGAAAACTCCGTGCACGCGATACGGGATATGAGAAAGCAAATTGAAGAATTGCGTCGGGAGGGAAAGGAGTTCGCCAGTGATGGGAAGCTGTACTCGTGCCGATTCAACTCTGGGCTTTTTCATGTCGATTGGGTAGACACCAAGGCCGTTTTGGGAAACGAAATGGGCGGACAGGATGTTGTCCAGGAGATCGTCGTTGTTAGACCAGAGACTGAAGCATAAATTGATGCTTTTCAAAAGTTTAGCGCTTGGTATGGATTAAACCTGGCAAAATCAATTTGATATCGATTGACATGTTTTGAATTTTCTATCCTAGTATCCTCATCTCTCAAGACCCCCCACGTAGCCATCTCATCCACGCATCCACAGATAGTCAATCGGCCCTTGCACCCTTGGGCGGATACTGCTTCCCATCGACCTCGACCTGGGGCGAGCAGCTGCAGCGTTCATCCTGAGGGATCTGGTCGAGCACGGCGGGGATGTGTTTCCCGCAGCCCCACCACGTAGCTTTGCCTGTTGTGGCAAACTTAGAAAATGGAATATTTTATTGTCTGTAGAGGTTGATACATACTGCAAGTCGCGCAAGTTGCTTTCATACACATGTTTTTTGTTGGTGGAGAGATGCTGACAAGGTGAGAGTGAGAATCAACAGAGTCGCAGACTGAAGTATTGACAGGTTCCAGATCGGATCTTTTACAGTGTCGGGATATGCAAGGAAGAGAATAAAAAGACAAGTCCCTCGCCATTAAATAGTCATGATCCCGTGACTCTCGACACAAACACCGAGATCCCCGAGTAGGTTTGATCCCCGACGACTTTTCTTCAAAAAACTCACATTTTTAAAATCAAATTTTGAAAATGATCTTCGCTTTCCCCGATACTTAATTTTATGTTAGTTAATGAAGAAGTATTTATATCTTTAATAAGAGCTGACCAACTAGCCAAAGGCTTTTTGGTTAGCAGGTAACATACTGAGACAGATTTACCCGGAAATGAGTCTAATTCGCTAAGAAATATGTCTAACTGCCCGGTTTCCATTCCTTTGCACTAAAAGTTGGATAATTCCCTCCCCCGGAATCCTGACCAGATATATCAATCATTCCAGCTGCTCTCGACCTTTCTTTTACGTTAGAAAGATCTGGCCAGAAGACAAGTATACAGAACGGAAAGGGACGGGTATAGGACATACCTTTGAATCAACTCCTGAATATTCTCATCCGCGTGTACCCTTTTCATGTGACTAACCAGATGGTCGATCCGATGCCATACTTTGCCTGGCCGAGCACATTTTCCTGACATGCATCTAAAACCCGTTGTCATATCTGCATGTTGCGCCGCCAGATGTCTTCTTAAATCCGCCTGCCGAGTGTACCTTCCCGAACAGCCCTCCTCCTGACACATAAATTCTGTTGTTTTTTTTCTTGCCGATGATACGGAACCCTCCTCTTTATCTTTCTTGTTATCGTGTATCGAGATTTTGTGACGGGCGAGGTCCTTGGGATATAAAAACCCCTTTTCGCAAGATGGACAGGGATGAGGTTTCTGGGAGTCTTTGAGGTGGGTTTTTCTGTGTTTTCTGATGCGTTTTTATCGTTACTAATATGTAGCTAGAACCTGCACATAAGTTTCGAATTGGAGAAACGTACTCCAAGTCCCTTCTTTTCGCAAATATCCGGGTACAATTATCATGGTCACAACGAATACACGCTGAAGACCGGGCTTCTGAGCCATGCCGAGGAAAATCAACTAAACACATCGAGGATGTGTGTGATGGAACTTCTGATTTGTATGAAAATAAACTGTCGTAGTCATTGTCCATCTATCCAGCATCAGTCGTGAGTTTTAATTGCTCCCCTTCAAGTTAATGTTGTACCTGTGAAGATGACAAGCTATCCACCTGAGTCGAAAAGGGATCCTCAGATTGATTTCCTAAACAATCGAGGTCCTGAATCGTAGGGTCGTTAATCCACATAAAAGGATTTTCACTGTCTGGAACAGGACTGCTATATATTGAACTGCCGTAGTCAAAACCATTGTGCCAGTTGTGCATTTGGTCCAAGCCGATTTCTGAATACTCTGGAAAAAAGTCAAATGTTGAATCGAGACCCAGAATTTGTCCATCGAGTGGTTGATAGTGGGGATAGGTTATCGTAGTGCTAGTATTCGTGTATCCGGAAGGATCGTATGAACTGTCATAGGATAGACATTGGGAATCAAAATCTAGGAAGGGGTATGGAGTTGTCTCTGGGTAAACATTTAGGTCATGGTTCTCGAGTCCTATTGAATCTATGCTCGGTGTCGGCCATATGTCCTGCTCATGCTTTAATAACGAGTCTGATACCGTCGAAAGGGCATTGCTGGTATTGGATAATGCGGAGGAAGGAGGATAGCGCGGCTCGGACGTTTGTTCGGGCACGAACTGAGAATATAATATAATTAGCAACTAGCTTTATGACGCTTCGGAAACTGCCTTACCTCTCCATCTCGGGAATGTCCGTCATTGGACCCGATGTATTCTTGTGAATACCCATTGCTCAAATCCATACACGACGACTTAACTCTCTTGGCGTCCTTGTCTTGCTAAATATTGACAGTCGGGCAGTGTGGTTGTTGAAAAAAGAGGCTGATCTAAACACCAGTTTCTTCGTGATCGAGTGTCGCTGTTCGAGGTCTGGAGGTTCCAGCCTATGGAACCGCGAAACACGTTACATAATCTACTAATAAGACCTTTGTGGCGTGCTGCGTCACGGCAGTGCTAAAATCAGTCTCCTATTGGTAGTCACATACATCCTTGTCGAACACATCACTAGGTGCATGATGCCAAGCCAATCCTACCCAAACGCCCCCTCAAGCGAGCCTCTTCTATGGATTAAGCCCAAAAGTAATAATATTAAACCATCATATGACTCAACAATACCGAAACTTGTTGTAACTTACCAGTAATTTGAAAATTTCCCAGTCAATACGCCAATGGTCTATACTAGAAGGGGATAGTTTGGTACTGCTATTGACAAATCGAGACTCTCAATTACTGTACTACCATGTGCTGTTCTTCAGAATACAGTGATTTCATTACTTTGCTAATTTACCCACTTCGTCCTTGTTTCACTCGAAAACACCAAATGTTTGTAGTCAGTCTCTGACGCCCGAAAGAGGCAATCGCTACGCCATTCTCACTCACGGTGTGTTTTCCGGGTTAAAAAGGCGAGATAAACTCTGAAAATGAGGCTCTTTCCGTGGCAAGCCAACGTTTCAAGCAAATGAAGTTATCCACAAGGCAAAACACTGAACGAACGATGGGGACCGAGCGACAAGCACTAGTATCAAGTTGTCACCGCAAGGCCTGTGATTGACCAGTTTCTTCCAGTCAGCGCCCAGTGAGGCTGTGGACCAGTCCGTATTACAATGTACTTTTTCTTGTAATGAACCCAGTTTGCCTGGAATGACCGTACAGTTTTGTTACTGTCTACGAGTTTCTAGCTTTGCCTCCCGGTTTCCTTTGGCGTCATATATCAACCACAAAGCACAAGGTAGTTGATTTCAATGTTGAAAGACTTTCGTGGTTTGCATAGACAAGTATGTTTAATTAAATCACCGCTCTGTAACCTAATACAGTATCTGTGAAGATAGATGGCTGTTCCGGAAAGCTCGTTGAGCCACATCGGAACCATTTTGGACTGCGTCAAAGCAGACTCGGGATAAAATTGTGATGCCTGAATGGCCATTGTCCAGTTAATCTCCTAATAAATTGTTCGCAAAACAATGAAATAAACGTGACAGGGCACTGTATCCATACGACAACGCTCTTCCGGGGCTGTCGGGGCTGAAACATTACCGTCAATTACTGTATTTTGCTTGACAGCTTCCATGTTTGATACCATATAGCTTACAACAAGCGTATTAATGAGTAAACCGGTGACAATCGGGCGGAGTTCTTCTTTTTCCTTCCCTATACGGAACCTTGCTCGCTCGCCCGTAACACCTTGAAGCCTGACTGCTCCCTCGACCTGTCTCTGCCATTAGTGAATCACCAACACAGTCACAGCTGCTAGGCTTTTCATGTCATGATAGCTGTCTTTTTGATTCTCATAGACAGGCTGTGAGGTTTTTCAAGTTCCATCATCCACGATTCTCAAATCGAAACCCCTCATCTTCCTATCTCTAGCTTACAAGGCCGTTGTCCCATTAAAACTTTTTTTCACTCTCACCTACGGCATTTACCTATTTTCTATCTCATTGCTGGGTCTGACTCACCACAGAGGCCCAAACGGCTATCTGTTCGAGAGTATCTTTTTGTAAGTTGGTGAACCCCAAAACTCGGTCGTTGTCGACAACTTCCCTGACTTCGTGGCGGAATAGTATCGAAAGTCGACTTCGATCGCGCGGGTAACTAACGAGTGTCGGGGGGGGGCCTCGAGGGAGTTTGGCAAGTCCAAGCAACTGGCTGTCGGTTTACCTCGAGACTCTGTGGAGCCTTCCTAATTCGAAAATCTCCGCGTTGATAACACACCCTCACACGAGCCAAAAAAAGACCCTTTTCGTGTGGCTTCATCACACAAGCAAAGAAAAGATCCGTCGTGATTCCCGAACACTATACAGTTTGTGAGATGTCGAACGGTGTGCGCAAGTCCTGTGCGGGCCATGATGGCGAAGCGTCTCTGTGTGAAAACTGCATCGACATTCAGACTGGGATGCTCTTTGAAAAGGCACGGACGGGTTCCTCCGACCCTGGGGATGTTCAATGTAAAGTGATCCGCAAGATCATTGCGCTGGCGCAGAAGGAAGGCGTTTCTCGCTTGACTGCGCTTCAGCTGGGCCCCCATTTCTTCGTAGAGTATAGCAAGCTGCATCAGACCGACGACATGGAGGAATGGAAACGTTTCGAAAAGACGCAGCAGTGCCGAGCTATGGGTGAGTCAGCTTTCTTTCTCTTTTTACCTTGATTCTTGGATCTGTATGGCCGTCTTGTTTTGGTACTCGAAAAGGAAAAGATCTTTACAAGTCTTATCAACTCAACGCAAGACCTGCTAACACCGAGGCTAGTAAAAAAGCACTTTTCCGCCCGTCCTATGACTCCAGGCCGTGAGTCGCTTCAGGACGGCCAAGGAGTTGGACTTTCCCGAGGCATAACACGCGTGATAACATCTATCGAGAGACTCGGGTAAGTTGTTTTCGAGTAGAGGAAGATAGTTGAGACCACCCATGCTCCCTGCTAACATAAGATTGTCAACCAGAACATGGGGCAATGATAAGAACGATCCCCGGCCCTCCAAAAAGTCCATGGGTTGGAAGGTGAATGGTTTCTTCGGACATGCTTCTTCATCATCTAAAGCTTCGATGTAATGCGTTATCCATGATGATACCTCTCCTCAACTCGGTAAGCTCTCCGTGTCCCGAGAATGGAAAAGTGGCTGACATCTTGCCAAAGTCAGGAGATCCCGATATGACCAAGTTTCACACCACATCGTGAATGACTCTTTGCACGATACCAAAAGGATTTCATCCGATCAAGGCACAAAAAGTGAGATATTAAAAAGGTCGTATGGTGGGATTTCGCGGAGAGGCAGAGATAATTCATGTATACAGTACTTATGCTGTATAGATATGCTTGCATGTGTCGGAGCTTCTCGATTGTCTGCCTGACGGGCATTCTGCGAGGCTTTTCTTATTTCAATGATATTGTTTCTATATATCGCCCCGTTTTGCCCTGGTGCACCCACCGTAAAAACAGTGAGCAAGGGCGCGGGCCGACGCTAATTACCCAAAAGGGTAGCCGGCAAGGCGTGCCGCCCAACCCCCCTTGGCAACGAGGTGCCTCAGTGGATACCCGGGCCGTACAAGATTCGTGCTACCGCTTCAGGTGAATCAAACCCCAAGTTGTTGGTCGTACGCAGTGCCATGGTGGCAATCAGATCTCACCAATCAATATAATACTCCGTACTACTACCGGTTATTTGTGTCCACAACCATGCATTAGGGTGGCGTCGATATCTCCAAGAAGTGAGGTGATCCTGCATATATACTGACTCACATCTGACATTTGATAAGTAGACTGCCTAATGATCACAGCTCATACAAGAAAGCCGTGCCACAGCTGTGAGGTATAATTTCAGTGTGAGTTGAGCCTCGTCAGGTGAATGGTCCTTGTAACGTGTCTTTTGAAGCTTACTGGAAGACTGCCCATTCGGGTTCCGAAGATGAACAACACCGATCATATTAAAATAGTACCGGTGAATTAAAATATCGGTGTAGTCTTGTCTCTGTTTGCATGACCCAATAGACTTGCACAGCATTGCCATCAACATTACGTGTTTACGTGTGGGGCTAACTCGGACACCGTTTTTTAAGTGAGGGAGAACTCAGGCATACTCTCATGACCTAATAGGATGGATAATTCTGCCGATGTCACAAACATACAAAGACACAACCTCGATTGAACTGTCTAAGAATCTACCAGTAATTAACCTCAAGGAAGCCGGTTCATCCGTGAATAGAAAACAAAAGGGGTATTAAATGAAGTAGAAGACGCACGTCCAACAAATCCTGGAATTCCAGCTTACCCACCCACGCGAACCATTTCAAACTTGGGCCGCTACACCTCTTGCAGGGGAGATACGAGATTGAAGCCATGCCCGTGGGGAGCCAGGAGGACGAGCCAAGAGGAAGGCTGCAGCTGTGATAGGAATAGCCACGACGAAATAAATCCAAAACTGCCTTCCACCGGGGCTTATATCCGTGTTCATACTGAATAGGCTGCTCGTAAAACTCAGTGGGACAAACACAAAGGCTAGATACGTCAGACGGCTGATGTTTGCAGCCTCAGCGAGTGATCGGCGAGTATCCGAGATTTGCACCAGGGACATCACAACCGGTAACATGCTTTCCAGCCTCTCCGAATATTGATTCAGGCTGGCTGTGAGATACCCAAAGTCGTCTACTAGGCAGCGGGGGTTCATAGACTGGCTTTGTTGTATAGTTGTTGATTCACTTGCTGCGTGACTCCCCACGTGAGAATCGACAAATCTTCGTATTGCGCCAATTTTCTGTTGTGACGACAGATTGCGCCGCTTCCAGCGCTGTAGGCTGTTTAGATCAGTGTTCAGCCTGTCGAGATCTTGGGCAATAGTTTTCTGGCCTTCGATGCTGTATTCGTATCGTTTGATGTGGTAGTTCATAACTGCCAACACGTTCATCCATTCTGCAGCAATAATCTTCAAAGGATGAAAGCTCAAGGAAAGTAGTGTAGGGTTCGTAGGGTCAAAGTCTGCCGGCCATTTCCGACTCCAATAGTATGTCAAGTCTTCAATCATTCCCAGACGAGATGGGGGCTCCCATGCATCTGCCGACGCTGTGAACACTTCCGGTGGATCGAGAAAATCTTCATATCCTGATAAGAACAGCTTGGTACGTAGATTAAATCTGGTCCAACGGTCCTTGGCTGTCTTATCGCGACTTTCCAGCGATAACACGCCGTTTGGGATGGAACTATCCACAAGTATTAAACCTAAATTCGCAAGTAAGCAATTTGTTCTGTGACAAACTCGAGAGATCCTACTAACATAGCCAATGCTCCCGGTGCTCCTCCTGTGGAAAGAGGTGAATCGATAGAGCATGTTGGGCGAGGCCGATAGATGTATCATGTGTTGGCGGCAATACAGCAAGCTTTCTACCAATGTTCATGGCACGTACTATGTGTCGTTGTCTTAAATAATCGGATCGCTCCGGTAGCTCCACTGTCCGATGATAATGCGTGTTGAAATAACGATCATGCCGATTCCTCGATGGAAGAGTTGCCAGATTTGGAGTCTGCATGCTTATTTCTCGATATGGTGTGTAAACATGCGAAGCAAGAAAAAATGGATCGATCGTAAGACTGGAGCCTAGAAACTCCATCACCTCGCGAGAGATGTCTTCCACAATCAATATGCGGCCCTTCAAGTTTGTCGGCTGCTCGACAGAGGATATTGCCCATTTGATGTCATCGGCATGTAGGAAGCGATTTTGGGAATTTGTAGAGCCATCTTCATTTTCAAAAAAGTCGATACTGGCAGCTCGACATGCGTTTTCCAATTTTTCGCGCTCTGATAGAAACCGCTCTAAACTAGAGAGGCAGGGATTTTTCCGACACTGGGCGGCAACATGAGCCTGGTACCAGTCCGGTTCCTTGTTCATTCTCTGGGTCTTCTCTTGATCTCAAAATAGTTATTGATTTTCAGACCGTGAAAATGTTGCGGCAGTGTTTTTATTTAAATTTATAAGCGCTGGAGATCGTTTCACAGTATTGAAAGGTTCTGAGATCGTCCAAGGCTATACGCCGGCTAGGCTGTAGCCGCCCAGCCTGACACGACTAGAGGGGTTAGCTGCATATCGAGGCTATGGACGTTGAGCAACGAACTCAAGCCTCATCCAATTGTTTGTGGAAAGGCTGATTTCGGTTTTGTTGTCAGCCTTGCCGCAGAGTATTGCAATTCAAGGCTTCGTAGTAATAAAAGCCTCCGAGGCCCTTTCTACAATTATTTTCTCATGTTTTTTTATTGCAACTTTACCGAACTATCTATTTTATTCTATTCCATTTTCTTCGCCAATCTTAGAGATACTTTCTCTGTACCGGAACTTGTACTCCTTCTTCCCAGCATTGAACATGGGGATTGTCCAACCTCGAAGCGCAGTAGACAAATTCCTGGAAACGTGGGAAGAATCTTATGACCACTACAATAAGCGAGCCAAGGATACCGAGAAGCTATGCCGGGATGCTCTAAAAAGTCATGCTATTCAATGCAACGTGACATCTCGGGCCAAGGACGTGGACAGTTTGAAGGCAAAGCTGTATGCTAGACAGGCCGAGAAGAATTTTGTCTATCAAAGCCGAGAGGAGATTATCGAAGATATCACCGACCTTTCCGGAGTTCGTATTGCATTGTACTGGCCCAACGACCAAGAAAAAGTGGATAAGCTCCTGAAAGATACTATGCATATTGAGAAGATTAAAGATGTCCGGGACAGAGTCCAGAGCAAGGATCAAACAGGGGATCTACGCAAGCGGAAATTCGAATGGTATTCGGCAAAGCACTATATCGTGTTGATAGATCCTGAAAATCAGAAAGGAGGACCCAGAACGAAAAAGGTGGAAATTCAACTGGTCTCTGTGCTACGAAACGCACTGGCTGAAGTGGAGCATAACTTGGTATACAAGCCACAGTCAGGGCCAGTCTCACGGGAAGAGCACAACATCATCGATGCCCTGAGTGGTGTGATCCATATGGCGGAATGTTTTCTCGCCCAGCTATGGGACAGCCAGGTCGAAAAGAGTAGAGATGGTTCGGGACCATTTAGCAACATTTATGATTTAGGGCTTTGCTTGTCTGGACTGGTGGAAGAAAACTATGGACAGAAAGTTGCCGACCTGGGCTCTCTGAGACCTTTGATGCATTTGTTAGAAAAGAAGTCTCTCGACACCCCTTCACAGTTGAAAAAACTGCTGCTTCAAACAAAGAGCGAACGACATGAATTCGACAAAGCCTATGAGGGCATGCGACCAAGCATGTCGGTTGGTATAATCGATCACATTCTTTTCGATGGGACGGGCGAGGGCGATCCAGCCCCCAAAGAAAAGCTCCAGATGATCTACAGCACTTTTATCTGGCTCGATGAGCTGTTTGCTCCGGCTACGGTCTGGCAGGAAAAGCTACTTTCCAAGCAATGTATACACGATGCTCACGACTACCTTCCCTGGCTCGGTCACGTTGACACACAAGAATTGCTTGAAGATGATGTTGAAATTAACAACGATGTAACCATAAAGATAGATCGTATCTGGAAATGGTTTGACTCTCATCCTGAACGATCAGTTCAACTCGCATTTCGGTTATGCAAACGGGGTATCGTCCGTGATGTCAAAACCGAATATTATCTATTCGACAGGGCTTTCCAGATTGTAGGAGATCTTCTATCCAGCACATCTTAAACAGCTGCGAGATGGATTTGAATCGGGAGTTTTTCGCAACTACAAGAGTTCGATGTTGTTTCTCTGGTTGAATTCATTGCACATGGACTGGATGTACTGTAAAGGAGGGGAGGTCATTTTGTGAGGTGCAGATACTTTCAAACGTTCTTGTTTCAAATGTTGTTGGTAGCTATTTAAAGGCATGTATTTTTTTTGGTAGTACAATCATCTAAACTTTTTCTTCATTTACTTAGTCGAAATCTACATGTATTTGTTCACACTTTCAAAGACGAGCATGCGTAGATGGCCATCCGCATCCATTCAACAACGTCAAAATATTACCAAATCCATTCCAAACTCATTTAAAGTGCTGTTTATTTTGCCTTTTAAATCGACTGACCTCATACTCGGTTTTCTTCCGTTTTTTTGTCAGCAGCCTTAGGTAAGATTTGCAAGTGACTGTATAATACAACGAGCATCGCACGTCATTTCCGAGTCAATCATGGTTAACTCGGACAATCGCCGAGAAATAATCGGCGAAACATTTACACGGCACTTTAGGCAGATTTGCTTGATGTGGGTTATCTGGCAAAGCCCCGCGTGGGGGTGAGGATTGTTGCGCGGGATCGGTGGGATGTCCACGACGTTATTATTGGTAAGATATTGGCTCTCATTATGCACCGCCAAACATAGCGTTTACGTGGGGGGGGGAGCAGATGATTATGTCTCCTGTGGAGCATTGGTCCATCATTTTTAGATTTATCTTTTGCCAGGCGCCAGCACTTTCCTCGGACTTTCTCCCTGCTTCGCTACGTTCTCCGTTTGTAACCTTGTCTTAAATTACTTCGTTGATTTATTTTCTTTCTTTCAATCACCACACGTTCTCTTGAAGACACAAGAACAAAAAGAAAAATAACCATATAATATTGCAATAATGGCTCCAAGACCTCTCACAGGCGGTGTTTATGTCCCGACAGTGGCGTTTTTCCAGCCCAACGAAGAGATCGACGTGGCTACGGTCGAGAAACATGCTGTCTACCTAGCACAAGCCGGCGTTGCTGGTATTGTCGTCCAAGGAAGCAACGGTGAAGCCGTCCATCTTGACCGCGAAGAACGAAAACTCATTGCCAGCACCACGCGCAAGGCTCTCGACGCCAGCGGATTCGACAAGGTGCCCGTTATTGTCGGAACTGGCGTGCAGTCGACGCGCGAGACTATCTTATTGTCCAAGGATGCCGCCGAGGCCGGTGCCGACTACGTGATCGCTCTGCCACCCTCGTACTACAAGGGGCAGGACACTGTGCAATCGCGACGAGCCTACTTTACCGACGTGGCTGATGCTTCACCTATTCCTGTGTTGATTTACAACTTCCCCGGTGCTGCCAACGGCATCGACCTTACCTCAGACGACATCATTGCCCTGGCGCAACACCCCAACATTGTCGGTGTCAAGCTGACGTGCGCCAACACGGGCAAGTTGGCCCGTATTGCGGCTGCTGTTCCTCCGGGTTTCTTCACTTTCGGCGGTTCCTCAGACTTTACACTTCAGACTCTGGTTGCCGGTGGCCAGGGAGTCATTGCTGGGCTTGCCAACGTGATCCCCCGGGCCTGCGTTGAGGTTTACAAACTGTACACAGCCGGCCAGGTCGCCGAGGCCCAAAAGCTGCAGGCCATTGTCGCCCGAGCTGACTGGGTCTGTATCCAAGGCGGATTCCCGGTCGTCAAGGCAGCTCTCCAAGGATTCAATGGATACGGCGGGGTGCCACGCCGACCCACCCCCGCGGCCGATGTTACAGCCACCACGACCGCATTTAATGAGGGCTGGGTGTTGGAGACGTCGCTGGCAAAGAAGTAATATTTCATGTAAATAAGTCAGTTTCACTGAATGTCTGTCATGATTCAGAGATATCCAATAAACAGTCATGTTCCATAGATTTCCGCGTTTCCGTTCTGTGTAAACTCCCACGGCCTTCTATCCGAGCGCTGTCTGTAGATACCCAGCCCCACCAATGGGCTAATACCCCATGAAAATGGCGGGGAGGATTCCATAAACAGATACTTTGGTAGAAAATTAATATGGAATATGTTCGAAATAAAACGAATGTTCTCATTAGTACCACTCCCTGTTAGCTAAGTGAATGCGCGACTTCCCCTGGAAATCAATATTCCAGCCGCAAAGGTGCCGCCGTGTTAAGTTGGGCTAGAACAAACAATCAGGCAAAAACATAGCAATTTGGAAACCTATCAAATGTTAGCTTCGCCTGAATAATATCCAAATCAAGGAACTAACAAGGTACATGTGGACCTTGTGTAGCTATACCACCCATACAATCATAGTTGTCAGCCTAATTTATTCCGCAATGGTCAAGTATCTCGTACCTCGCACCAATTATGATATCATTCTTCAAATCTATTCGCCATCATCATTTCATTTCCTTTTTAGTTCTCCAGCAGTACGACAAACTCGGTAATTGGTATCCCCAATGCCCCGCGCACAGAAAACATACACCCCACGCTAAAGTCAAAGCGCCGCAGAACAACCCGACGAATAGCGTGGATAAGCGTGCTGGCCCCGACGTGGGGGTCAACCATGGCATCCCACGCCTGGAACCCCGCCCCCGCATGATTCGGGGAACCGCCGGCAAGCAGGCCAATTGACTACCGAATTGGAGCTGTCCCTTATAGTCTAGAGCTTCCCAAGCTCCTCATTTATTTATTTTTTTTCTTTGAATTGAATTATTTCTCTTTTTTTTTTTTCTTATCACTTTATAAATCTTCAAAATATCGCCTTCATAATTGAATTAACAGAAAATGGCCAAAATCAAGTCCATTGAATACTTCCGCGTCAAGCCGCGCTGGCTCTTCGTCAAAGTCACAGACGATAAGGGCGGATATGGCTGGGGAGAGGGAACATTAGAAGGTCACAGCTTGGCTGTTGAGGGCGCATTGGACGAGATCATCCAACGGATAATTGGTTTTGAAGCTGAGTATGTTGTTCATTTCAGAACAAGCAGAAACTTCAATGAATACTAATGGATGAAAACCAGTGACATTGAGCACATCTGGCAATTTGTCTGGCGACTGGGTTTCTACCGTGGTGGTCCTGTTTTCATGTCCGCCTTGTCCGGTATTGATATTGCTCTTTGGGATTTGAAGGGTCGCAACCTCGGTGTTCCTGTACATCAATTGCTGGGAGGCAAGGTGCGCAACAAGGTCCAGGTCTATGCATGGATTGGTGGAGATCGACCAAGTGATGTCGAAGTCGCTGCGTATGTTAACCAAACTGTCTTCAGAAAGCCCATGCTAATTTCCTTTACAGCAAAGCTCGTATCGCCCAAGGCCTGAAATGCATCAAAATGAACGCCACCGAAGACGTCAACTGGCTAGACTCACCATCCGTTCTCGAAGCAACCGTCGAACGCCTCAAGACCGTCAAGGCTCTCGGCCTCGACGCCGGCCTGGACTTCCACGGCCGCCTACACAAGCCCATGGCCAAGCAACTCGCCAAAGCCCTTGAGCCCTACAAACCCCTCTTTATCGAAGAGCCACTCCTCTGCGAACACCCCGAAGCCCTCAAGCAGCTTTCGGAGCTTACCACCGTTCCGATTGCGTTTGGCGAGCGTCTCTACACGCGCTGGGACGTCAAACGGTTTTTGGAAGACCACTCGGTGGACGTCCTGCAGCCGGATATTGCGCATGCTGGCGGTATCAGTGAGACGAGACGTATTGCCTCTGTGGCAGAAGCCTACGACGTCGCCATTGCGCCGCACTGCCCGCTTGGCCCGCTCGCCCTGGCGGCATCAATCCAAGTGGCTCTGAACACGCCCAACTTTGTCATCCAGGAGATGTCGCTGGGCATGCACTACAATGTTGAAGCCGGTGATATTGACTTGAACTCGTATCTCAAAGACCAGACTGTCTTCGATATTCACGATGGATACGTGAATGCGCTAACGGGTCCGGGTCTGGGTATTGAAATTAACGAAGAGTTAGTGAGAAAGATTTCAGAGGAAACGGAACCATGGCAGTGCAAGGAATTCTACGGTCCTGATGGTTCTATCCGTGAATGGTAGTTTTTTTTTTTATGTCTGGTGTTATCAATTTCTAGATTATCGGGATAGTTGGACTTTGCATCAATAGAACTTAATTGATATTCATTTACTCTGGAATTTGAACAACACGTAAATACCTCATTCCTCGGCAATAAACTCGGACTTTTCAGCCGGTAGGAAGATCTCAAAACCTAGGATAATCTCTCCTGCTGATTGATGCATATGCCGCTCGGAAAGAAAGGCGAACCCCGTCCGGCGTGGGGGGTTGGCCCACCATCAATTGATCAGAATGTTTAGGTCATTGGCAAACTATTATTATTGCCAAAATCTCCGCACGCTGATACAGCATCACCCCTGCATATACCAAACAAACAAAAAAAAGAATGCAGGCCCTCACATCCCTCTTCTCTCTCGAAAACCGCGTCGCGCTGGTGACTGGTGGCACGCGGGGCATTGGCGCCCAGATGGCCATTGCCCTGGCCGAAGCCGGCGCCGACATTGTCCTTGTGCAGGTCAGTAGTCTCATGTATTTCTCAAGTTACGCCGGGTTGCTAACTGCAGAAACAGAGAGATACCTCCAACCAACAGACAAAACAACACATCGAATCCCTCGGCCGTAAAGCAACCATCTACACAGCCGACCTAGGCTCTCGCTCGGATGTCTCCGAGCTTTCCAAGTCTGTTCTTGCAGATGGCCATGATATTTCCATTCTTGTGAACTGTGCTGGTATTCAAAGACGGCATCCTGCTCATGAATTCCCGGATAGCGACTGGGACGAGGTTAGTCTATCAATTTACCGAAGTCAATGGATCAAGCTAAAAGTGAAAAAAAAAAAAAAAGGTCCTACAAATCAACCTTAACACCGTATTCACTCTCTGCCGCGACATTGGCGCCTACATGCTCACTCGCACGCCCTTCCCGGGCACCGAATCCACCTCCCCCAACGGCGGCTACCGCGGAAGCATCATCAACGTCGCCTCGCTCGTGTCCTTCCAAGGCGGTCTCACCGTCCCCGCCTACGCGAGTGCCAAGGGCGGTGTCGCACAGCTCACCAAGGCGCTTTCAAATGAATGGGCCAGTAAGGGAATCAACGTCAACGCGATCGCGCCGGGCTACGTGGCGACCGATATGAACGAAGCACTCATCAACAACCCCGTGCGCGCAGAACAGATTCTCGTGAGAATCCCCGCGGGCAGATGGGGTACTGGGGAGGATTTCAAGGGTGCGACGGTGTTTTTGGCTGGAAAGGCTAGTTTGTATGTGAGTGGGGAGGTTTTGACTGTGGATGGGGGTTGGATGGGGCGGTAGTTTTTTTTAAGCCATTAATTAAAAGCGAAATATCTCTAATTTCGATACATGTTTTTAACTATTTTTACCAAATGTGTATGTTATCTGATGAGACGATTTGGTTTTGTTGTGGGAACTGTAAGGCCGATCCTTGCCCTATCCCTCTTGCCGGGTGCAATTATTACCAAATTCGGAAATTTTCTCTACACAAATGGGGCCAGACATGTATTACAACACGTTACATTTCATCATCATTCATGCGTAGAGTTATCAATTGATTAAGACAAGAAGTCCCAAAAATTCTTTTATGTCTCTTCCAAATTCGTTTTATATCGTAAACCCCATCACTGTCCATGAATAGTCATCAACAACTCGTCCACCGTCCACCCCCCTCCCTCTGCACCCTCCGCAAGACTATCCCGCGCATAGCGCCCATTAAACATATTCAATAAGCACCTCTCAACCCCATTCCTCGCCTCGCGGCTCAACGATGTCAAGACTTCAGTCATTTGCAGCACATACTTTGCGCGATTCATATTGCCCAGCTGGTTCATGAAATGGTTCAACAGAAACGCTTCTAACTGCGGAATTGATTCTCGCCAAACTGCTTGTTGTTCGTACATTGCGCTATTCAGAGTCGCGAGACGGTCGTATGTCTGCTCGTTGGTGAACATATCGGGTGACATAGACGTCGTTGTTGCGGATGTGACGGTGGCGATTGTGTTGTGGTATCGCGACGAGACGCATTCCTGGATCATCACGCCGATGTAGAATAAACAGGCGATGCGGTCGTGCTCGTGTATATCAAAAGTTCCATTAATACTATTATAGAAAGATGTTCGGAGGACGTTGACGGCTTCGTGCAGAGAATGGTAGTGCCGCAGTCCCTCTAACTGTAAATTGCTCGAATTTGCCATTAGGCTGCGCATGTCTTGAATAAATGATATCAACCAGAGAGACCGCAGTTTTTGGATATCTGGGTTGTTCGGGTCTGATAGAGACGTGTCTTGTGAAGAGAGGTAGGCCATTGAGGCGGATATTTCGGAGATGTTGTTTGATGGGAAAAACCAAGATGGTTTTGACATGAGCGAAATTCTTCTTCTGTTAGTTGAATTCGAAGTAGATATGAGAGAGAACTCACAGTTGTAAAACTAGTCCTAGTCGCCAGTTCTCTTTTAAGGATGACATGCCGCCTCTCGCTCGGATCATTTGTTCTAGACCAGCGCGATGGATTCGCCAGGCCTCTTCTGTTCCCCAGTACCGCTAATCAGATGTCAGTATTTGTATTAACTTTCTGATCTTTGGGGTGAAAATTAGAGGGGAAATTACCTCAAAAGTCAGAAGCCTAACCACAGCTGCAAACGTAGTATCACTCAACGCCATTTCTTGGTCATTCATCCACTTATTAATCAGGGACACGGCTTCGGCCTTGTATTTCAAAACCTCGAAAGCGTGTTTTTGGCCACGTAAATATGATAAATGTGCAGCCGAGTGTGCCAGGATTCCGTAGAATGATGCAGCATTAGACAGGTCTAGCGGAAACCACACATCTCGCATGGGATTGAAGTCTATCGAGGGAGACTCCTCAAACATCATCGCGGCGTGTGAGCTCAGCCCTATTAGCTAGTCAGAATAGACACCAGCCTTTGAAAATGCCAGAATTGAGACTTACAGTGATGTAGCAATTCGTGATGCCTGGTTGTCAGGTGTATAGGAAAGGTATCAAAGGGGTCCAGAGCAAGGGGTGACAAGACAAAATCCATGTTTAACAAAGACTCTGCCGGTGGTTCAAGATTTGAAAAATCAAAAAGCTCAGCTTCGAGATTCAGAAGCTCATCCAACCCGGCGGTTCCGGGTAATAATACATCTTGAGTGAAAAGTTGCAGATCGCCATCCGCAGCATCATTCACTGCTGCATCTTCATAACCCCGTGACACAGTATGACTAGGAAGAGATACCCCTTTAGCCAAGTCCGGTTTGGCAACCAAAGGCCGAGCCCTCCTCTCAGACGTTTCGCTTTCGTTCTTCTCTAGCTTCTGCTGCTGCTTCCTCTTCCGCCACGACTGGCGCATAGCATAACTGCGCGCACGGTGTACATCTTGCGAGGAAACAAATTCAAATTTCTGAAACGCCCCTTGTTTCTGTTCCTTCTTTTTCTTTTTGCTGTCGTTGTTGTTGTTCTCCGGATCAGCAATAGATGATGGGGTGTTTAAATCGATTATGATTTGCTCTTCGGATGGCATTGAGAAATCAAAATTTGTTAGTGTTTTTCCTCAGGTCACTTTCATGGTAGACTTTTTCCAACTACCCAACAAAGCTAAATCGAAAAAAAGTTGATGTGCCTGTGGTAGACTCTGGCGATCTCCTGCATGTAAAAAATTGTCAAGGGTGGTGGCGTGAGTTTCGGGTTCGGCAACTTCTCCACGTCTCCACTTTGGGTTCGCTCTGTGGGGTGTGGTTGGTCAATGCTGACGGTCCTCCAATCTTATACTTCGGAGTATCAGATGGGACACCCCCTGAGAGGAGCCAGTTGTGCTTCAAATACAGTACATACCAGTGAATCTATGTGGATTGTTTCTCAGATTTAAAGGCTCAGAATTGATGAATAACAAGCTGCTTGTATTTTGACCATTAAGAGGCTAATAATAAACTATTGATCCTTCAATCGACAAAACAAACAAAACATCCATATTAGTCTTAGATCTCCCCCCATTCACATTACTCGTATTATACATATTTCCCATCACTTCGCGCAATATGCCAATTTAGTTCCCCTCAAAATGTATCGTCCAGATCTAGAGAGCGAAAAGGGCAGCAACAGCGGCGAGGACACCGACAGTGTTGACAGTGTTGGCGGAGGCAGCGTTGGTGAACAGAGGAGGGCTAGAGCCGCCAGTGCTAGAAGGGCTGCTTCCGGGAACGAGGCCAGAGGAAGTGGCAGTTCCGGGGTTGGTGGGGACGGCAGAGCCAGAGCCAGTGGCAGTAGCAGTAGCAGTAGCAGTAGCAGTAGCAGTACCGGCAGGGGCAGTGGTAGTGTCAGCAGGGGCAGTGGTAGTACCGGCAGGGGCGGTAGTAGCAGAGCCAGTTCCAGTAGCGGTGGCAGTAGCAGTAGCAGTGCCAGTAGCGCCACCAGTGGAAGTGGAGCCACCGGTGCCCTTGAAGGCATCAATACCCTTCTGGATAGCATCGGTGATACCAGCAGCGAGAGAGGCAGCGATACCAGACAGCTCAGAAGGAACCTTGCTGGTGATGGTGTCGGAGAGCTTCTTGGCAGCGTCGTACTGGTCGTTAAGGCTGGACTCGACGGTAGCACCCCGGCCAGCAGCAACAAGCTGAGACTTCTTGTCAATGAGGTCACCGATCGCGGTCTGGATCTCCTTGGTCAGGTCCTGCACGGGGGAGGTAAGACCAAGGGCATCAGTCTCCGAAAGAGTGGCCTGGCTCGACAGGGTGGTGACACCCTTGTTGGTAGCGGTGATGATGTCGGTCGAGTCGCTGATCAGGTTGTCGCCGGAACCGCCGGTGTAGGCCTTGACGTCGGTGTCAAAAGAACTGACAACATCCTGAATGCCAGAAAGGACGGACTGGAAGGCGGCGATATCACGCTTGACAACGGTAGCCTTGCGCTCGACCAGAGTAGGGGTGGCCATGGCCTGGGCAGCGAGGCCCAAGGCAACGATGGAAGAGGTGAACTTCATGCTTGCGGTGTGGTGTTGGAATAACGAATGTCTCCCTGAGCTTCTAAGAACGAGTGTGATTGGAGGTAAAGCACAAAGATGTGACAGCTTGCTATGGTGTATCAGGAAGCTCGTAGCTGCTTGGGTACGGGAGGAGGTATCCCCTTATATAGCCTGTTCACGCATCCACGGGCTCCCAGGCCATCAGATGCTTCGAAAGCACGACATTGGCCGAGGCACCAAGGTTCGACCATGCCTAGTGGACCACGCTGGGCCATCAATTGCCACAGAGACTAAGACGGAAGATACAAGGATCCGTCGGGGCAGTAACCATATTCTTCGATGTCGACATGGGCTGGGCATGAGACGCCACAAAATTCAGCCCAGGAACAACCAAACGAAATCCAGACCAGTCACATCCTAGCCAATGCTGACAGGTAGATTTTGCGTGCTGATGATTATGAATCAATCATTGGATCTTCCATGCCCTGCATGATTTCTCGCGGATCCTCGATGAGCAAAAGCCAGTAGGCGGTCCCTTGCAATTTCCGAATACCCCAGACTGAACACAGTGATACTGCCCATCTGACTGACACCAGGCTGCTAGGCCACCAAGATACTAGCTCAAAGAGGATGCAACTAACAGTCGTTGAATCTCCTCCGCTGGAGATGCTAGATCGATTGGCCACTCTCAAATTAGCGACATTAGAGTGAGACATGAGCAGCCCTAAACCGAAAACAGGCATGGATCTATGCGGAGTTTTCTTTTTGTCTCTCAAGAGCGTTTTTTAGCTAGTTAGGTACTTGCGAATCACGATTCGGCGCAGGAAACTAGGCCGGGCGCCACAGGGCATCCGGTCTATCCCCAGGTAGGATTGTTGTGGCCGGCGCTACTCCCCCGCGCGCAGGGAGGGGAGAAAGGTCGAGTGGATGCACTGGATGGTACCCTCCAACCCTAACCCCAGATTTATATGGCCCGAGCCGCTGTATCATTGGTCTCAGTTGCGCTGTGGATGCGAATTGGCACGGAAAGGCCGGCTCCCTCAGCGCTTGGGCGCAGTCAAACATTGCGGGCAAACGATTGGCTTCCTGCAGGGATTGGCCTGGGCTGGGCCCGGAACGCGGCGCTTCGTTCAATACAACGCTGCATTTTAACTGACAGGTGGTTTTTTTTTTTTCCAAAACGAGGCTCTTGGCCTGCGTGGTGGCTGTCTGGTGGCTGATCGTGTACGAGATGAATGGAGGAGGGAAAGCTGGAGTTGGACTCGGGAGTGGTTGGTGGTTGGTGGTTGGGAAGGACCTCACGTGCATCCTCGGTTCTAGGTACTAATTCGCGCGCTTCCCCGCATGTCTCGCAACCTTTTTTTTTTCTTTTTTGAGAGCTGGGGTTTTTCTAGAATTTAGTGTCTGTTGGTTTTGTTTTTCGTGTTTGCATGAAACAGTCTCATCCCGTGTGTGTAGAGGGCAATTCATCGACACAACACACAACACCGAACAGGATCACAAAAAACGCTCATTCCACTATGCTATTAAATCTTAAAAAACAGAAAGACTCGACATGCTGGATTCTATTGGACCACTTTGCCATCTCGGCGTGACACAGCCTCAGCCTGGCGTGCGTGCAGTTGCGAGTAGGTAGTAGTACATCTGACAGTAGCTGTACATGTGTGTGCCGGTCCATCGCGCCATAATACGCATCACCACCACAATGATCCTAGTGAGCGCCAACAGCAGCAGTACCACACCCCTGCTCCTTCGATCCCAAAGAAGGAAAATGCGCTACTGTTTGACTTTTGTTTTTGTCAATCAATAACGTAATGCAAATTGCGCGACTCGTCGGTTGTACTTAACTTACTTCCTCTTATAGCGCTTGCAGGGACAAGGGTATTATTGGTTTAATCTATTTCGACGCTACTCTGCTTCTATTGAACGTAGGTGGAAATTACTCTATAGTAGTAAACAACGTTGAAGGCACTGAATACGTAGTACATCCGTTGATTATTGTATGCATAAGTTGATCTATATAGCCGATATGACGGTTACATATGCGCATACGGATCTATAATTAACACCAATCAATACTTTATACTTTTGAAATGGCACCACTTGGTAACAACATGACTCCATCAGCTGCCAATTTCCGCCTTTGCATTGAGCAGCAATCTAGGTTTAAGTATATTAAACACTCTGGCAAACAACAGCTTTTGAGTATTCCTACTGGACAACCAGGATATGTCCCCCTTTTTGTTTGTTTTTATTTAACTTCAAATGCTTTACCCCTGGCCAGGGGCCATCCAGTCATTCAACGGCTGGCCTAAATTAAAGAAAGACAAAAAAAAAGGGGGGGGGGGGACTCGAAATTCGGCTGGACCGGTACTGGCAGCTTCGTTTAGATGGATGTGCCACATTAGAGTTCGGCATAACCGTGGATTCGCAATTGAAAAGGCGATAATCATCCAAAGAACAGCATGTGCGTTTAATTTATTTGTATTTTGATATCTGGAAAGAGGCATTTGATCTGGATGGGACTGCATGGGCTATAGATTTGTAGCTTCACATGTTCTAGCTTACTCACCTGGACCTCCCAATAATGACGTACTGGTTGTTGAAACATTAAGTATTTCATTTCAATCAATACAGATCCTATCGTATACTTGGATCCTGTACTTGGTGCAAAAATGATAATAATAAGGATAAATGAAATAAAAGAGCTCCAAATCATCAGTCGTGGCTTTATATGCAGACCATTTCAAGTGCACGAAGCGCAATCTATACACGCGCCCGCTTCCCTTCGCCTGTCCAGTGCTATGCTTTGAAGTCATGAATGCGAATTGTATCAAGAGACCGAAAATATGTGAAAAAGAAATAGGTAGATGAGTCGATGAAAAACATTTGAAGTGGTTTGTGAGTGCAAAAGTTGCTAGCTAGACAGACGATGTCCTTGTGATCGGATGGCGTACCGAGGATTGTTACGGCGTAAATCCTGCTTTAATAACGAGTCTCAGGTACAGTAGCGCGAGCTCGCATCGAATAAATGAATCAATCACTGCCGATACCACATAGGGCAAGTAATAGGTCACGTGTCGTCATACACCCTATCTCAACCCCCCTTCTCCAATCACCGGATCGAGTTGTTCGAGCAGGTTGGCACAAACAGTATACGCGCGCTGCGACGCCAGATCCTTCAAAGACATGCCACTCAACCACCTGGACGCTTTGTCTAACGCATGCCGCAGTTTCCGTGAAGGTGTTGGATCCGCACTGCCAGAAACCCTGATCAACAGAACCGTCGTGGCCTGGACAATATAATGCAGTACAGACCACCAGGGCGCCACCTCTGTCAACCATGTAGCGTCAAAAGCTGCCGGAAAGAGGTCTAGCATCTTGCATGCAGCTTCTACGCAGCCGTCCGCGGTCTTTTCGTAGAATCTATCCTCGCCTGCGGAAAACTGATCGAGGCTTTGGAGGCAGGGTTTGCCGATCAGTATTTTCGTGCTGTAGTACTGTAGCCCAAGACGAAGACAACGGTAATCTCGATTCGTTAGACGGTTCTCGTCCGTGAATCTGAATGCTGTCGGCAGTTTCGAAACCCACACGTCGGCTTTGATATTGAGGTCGGCAATGACGATTTCCGGGTCAGTCGGCAGATGTTGAGAAACATCGGGGGCATACAGGGCTTCGATAACCTGTCGCATCAACCGGGCGAGGTCAACAAGACACACGAAATAAAGGACGTGGTTCGGTCTCAAAAGCTCCATTGCCGCCCGGATACTCTGCCCGGTCAACGCGGGAGAGACATCGCCAATCGGTCCTGCGAGAACATGGCCCAAAAGATTGTTGCGAAGTCTGTTATCGCTCATAACCTGTATCACCTTCGCACCGGAAAAGTCTTGTTCCTCGAATGGAACCGGGAACGGCGTTGTGCAAAATTCCTTCTCCACGCCGATCGGACGGCCCAGCATGACCCCGAGAAGCGTTTCGAGCGTGTAGAGAGACCACCAGACCTTATAGCGGGACTCCTTTGACGCAAGGGTCACGTAATTGCTTTCACTGCGCAAGTTCAGGCCCATGGCTGTTGCTGACCGGATTGCTAACCCGCATATTCTCCACGCTCTATCAAGCCAGTCAGCCAATTAGGGATTTGGAAATGCAGTCAAGTGGCGAATCTTTACCTGTTTGTATGCCCTAGAGACAAGAGAAAGAACGCCGTCAATCCTTCAACTTGCACTTGCTGCAAATCAGGATGGTCTAGAAGACACGTGTCTTTCATGCCCAGTTTCCAAGATCGAGAAAAATACTGCAGGGTCTCCTCGCCCACATTCAGCAAAGTATTTTGGATCTGATGATGGCCACTTCGAGATGCTATCGCAAACACCAGATTCAAAATGGCCAACCATTTGCGTCCAGGCCGAACAAATGGAGTCGTGTAAAAGGTATTGAACTGGTTGAGAAAGGTTTCTTTTCCAAGAATCGGCAAATCGACGTGCACCGTGTTGAAGAACGTTTGCACCAGCCCGTTAGCAACAACCTGCGAGGGTCGGCCTAAAGGGTCGATCTCTTCATTGATTATAATCTCGGTATCGTCTAGGAAATAACTTGTCGATGCGACGGAATGGCGGTCTTGGTGGTCCTCTGATAAGTTCATTTCTCCCTGATCTGCGTCCCCGGTGTTTAACTCGATCTCCCGTTTCAGGTTATACAACCATGCTGTCTCGGATTGCTTGCCCACGAAACCAAGAGCCTTAGACTGATCGTTCCGGTTGAAATCTTCCTCCGTGTAGTCGGCGCCATTGAAAACGCTTAGAGTCGGTCGTCCAGGGGTCGACGTATAGTCTGACGAGTCCGAAGGACCTGATCGAGTGAGAGACGAAGAAACATCATCGGAAGTGGGCTTGTCAGCATCGAACCTATACTACAAGCGACTACGTCAGGTTTCTTCCAAACTATCAGGAAGATGTGTTAGTGACCTACTTTAGCCAGCGTATCTTGGATGGTCTGGACATCTTGTGGACCAAGCTTTGGATGAAGACTGTTCAAAAGCTGTTCATATTCAAATACTTGGTTCGCATAATCCCTAAGTTGTCTAATTATTCCCTATGTTAGTTCGCTCCGAATACCAAAACTGAGAAAGAGGTCGGGTTAGTGACTTCGCTGTTCGCTCACGCTTCCGATCACCGTATAAACACGTCAAGCCGAGTTCTTGACACCGTTGGCATACCGGCCGATCCCCGCTGCATTTCGTTTTCTGTTCTCGGCATGATTCGCAGGCGTGGCCAACTCGTTTGTTTGTGATGGACTGCTCAAGCAAGCCAGGAACTCTGGGTATGGCCACTTTGAGGTTCCCTGTCTGGCTGGAGGGGGGTTCGTTGGGCGCACGTAATCGAGAATCCCCCGCATGGCTGCTTGACGAGTCGCCGGAGTGTTGAAGCTGTTGGGGGTTTGTCGATAGGACATTTGGCGGAGGACGCTTGGGACGTTGCCCGCCAGCCATTATATGGAGAGCAGATTATAGCATTTGATGCCTCGCTGCGTAGATCTGCCTAGATGCCTCGGTCTCACAGTCGGTTGGCGCAAGGTAGGGGGTCAGATGCACCATGAACGTCCTGCAGAAAGCCCTCGCCGGGCCCGAAATAGCCTAGTCCAGTAGTCTTTTTTGCAGTACTGCTTTTATTTCCTTATCTTTTCTTTGTCTTCTTTTTTTTCCCTTTCTATCCTCTTTTTCTCCTCTGGTGGCGAGTGACGTGGAGATAAGTCGTGACCCAAGGATCTACCCACAGGGGTTAACGGGTGCTTAAAAAAATATAAAAATAAGAATTCACACAGTCGAGTGCAAAAGTAGTAGCTATTCCGCCTTCTGGTAGGCTGGAAGAAACAACCGTAAAGCGAGCCGTAGCGGGTCGAAAAGAGACAAGCCGGTCAGGCAGAAAAAATGTACAAGCACCAATATAGTGGTATTAAAATTGATGCCGGGCGAGGCGCTGCGTTCCCTGGGTCTGTCTACAAATTTCCAGAGCTTTCGGTGCCGGTTTCCACGGGATGTCTTGCGCAGTATCCCACGAGAAGAAAAGACAGTTTCGCCCACACGTGCTATTATGGAACAGAAGTGTGTTATTTTAATGAACAGCCCCACTCAAGCACAGAGAAGTCATAGCTGCTGTCTACCATAAGAAAACTGATTCATGGTTGTGATTCCCATGGCCATCTGTGCTAGGGCGACGGCGGGAGCGGGTCGTTCCGTACTCGCAGTCAACCCCGAAAATGAGGATTCAAAACAGGACGATCGCTCATTGCTTGTCTGGCAGCTGTCTGCGCCCACAGTCAAAGTGCACGCAAAGCTCTTGTGGCAAGGCCAGAGAAGGACCCATCGGCGATCGTGCTGTTTCATGCATTCTGCGTGCATGACTTGACAGACAGGTATGGCGAGACCAAGCAAATAGACAGCTGATGTTGAAAAAAAAAGGGATAATTTTTCCCTCCTGCCGGAACGAGAACCCGCCTATCAGAGGTGAAAACTGTTTATGGGCGACAGTCCCGCTCCCTATAATTAAGCGGGTTTTTTGCCACTACTCATCATGCTCTTTTTTAGTGCATGGTGAGTCACGACGGTCATAAACCAGACATATCTCAGGGTGAAGACTCCGACTTCTGTTTCCCACAAGTGTCCCAGTCCAGAGCAGTATTGAGGTATCGCACCGAGCCGGCTTTGTAAGAAAATGCCAGGTGCCGAGTAGCGGACAAAACTGCAAAGCTGGCTGGTATGGCGTCCGGGTCGAGCCTGGCCAAAATGATTGTTTTGTCGCTATTATCGGTTGGTCTCGACTCTCGAGTCTCGATCATGCGATGATTGCGCCACCTGGCGACGGTGGCACTGGGCGTTTGCCACCCGCGGCACGTTCAGCGCGTGGGTCAGCTCACATTTTGTACACACGAAGCGACGATGCGGATCCGAATCGCCGATGAATTGAGCAATCTGGAGTGCCAGAGCAAGCCCAGCAGGCAGAGAGGATGTGGCGGCGACTACGCCGACACATTGCGCCGTGTACCGGGCGACTTTGCCACCGGTGGGGAGAGACACAGTCCGGCTGTGAATCGAAGGGGTTAAAACAGTTTGTTCTGTGACGCATAGAGCGAGTGAAGAAATCCGTTTTGGCACAACGTGCAGTCGAGAGAAGACATCATAGTGTTTTCGAACCAGTCCACCCACTGTCAGATTGTCTATGAGCATCAGTTAATCACAATGAACGAGGCGCTGCAGGACATACTACATCAATAACGGATTCTCCGAGACCACGGCCGTCATGGCGCTTGCAGCATCAACAACAGGAAAGCACGCAAGAATATAAGTACGTAGTATTTAAAGATGATCAAACCTGCTCTGGTCGTCCAGCAGGAGGTGCGATATTGATTTGATGTCGTCATGGCTTCGAGGTGGCGAGCTGAGCGGGAGCGCGCTGATTCGCCGAGCACGGGATCTGCGCCTTCCCCAGGCACGCCTCCGCTTTTTGTACTCGGTCTATACTATCAATGTCCATATCAATATAAATATTAATATTAATGATCACTTGGTATCGGTTATGATCTTCATTCGCTTGGGGGGGGCCTCTGACTCCACGATGATGATCTGTTTAAACCGCCGCCCTAGAAGAAGGCATCAAGCTTCAATGTCAACTTTCAAGTATACTAGAGATATGCTTCTAGCACAGCTAACATTTGAATTAACATCTCCAAGCATCTAGACTGATTAATGGAGTGTCAAGGATGGCTGTACATGGAGGTATTAGGGACGTTTGACTGGCACAAAATAGAACTTCTAGAGCGCAAATATACATGTAGATATATATATATTTCCCTGCGTTATGTGACTGTCAATTGATACAATCAGTTCCAGATTGATGTCAACTCGTAACATTCAAATGTTGAAAATTTGAACATTTAAAAACAATTTTGATTGAAGCCTTCACTCTTGGAAAGCCTACATATATGTAACTACCAGCATCACGCCGTAAATTCGTCATTCTCAGTTTTATCCTTTTGAGGTTGCTTAAGCTCGCTTAACTCTAAGCATGTTATTTGCTGTACCAAAAAGCCTTTGGCTAGTTGGTCAGTCCTTATTATCCAACACTAACGAGTCCTCTGGAAAGACGTGTGTTTCCCATGATCTTACTGGGACCTTCTCAGCAAAGAAGAAAAGCGAGATTTCCAAACTGGAGCGGCCTGCTGTTTCTCCCACACAGTACCAGGTCCATAGCAATGAGGCGGCGAGCACTATGAGAAGAGGGTTCTTCTTTATTTGTAATTTTGATCTACACACACAAAAGGACAATGAGAAATTATAAAGTCGAATGTATTGCAGACACCCAAATGTTTATACTATACATCAGACATAACTATCGTGTCAATAGATTACTTCAAATAATAATACTAATAGAAGAAGCTAAACCCAGTTTTTGTGCTATTTTGGGAGCCGAGAAATACTCTGCATTAAACCTGCTCAGTCACAGCCGCGGTGAAAGGTTGATACTCTATCGGTCCAGCTTTCAAATGGCGGTTGTTTTGTTATGGCACAACTACCTATTATTGTCTAATACTTATTCTAACTGTTGTAGCTGAAAAGAAGTCACTTGAAAAAATAGGACCCTCCACTATCATTGCTATCGGGAGGCTTCGGGCCCCATCCCGAGGTCTTTCGCCCTTTCTGCGCTGGGAAAAAAACACCTCCTGGCACAAAGATACCGTCTCCAGGTACAGGATTTTCCCGTCGTTCTCTAATTCCACGGCCGCATTGGATTGTGATGTGATCCCATCCATCGTTGTTCAAGTCTACTGGTAGTCCCTTCAGCTTCATCGGCTCTGACCAGTCGGCCCATTCGAATAGTGTGACCTATAGGACGTTAGTTCTAACAGCTACTGCACGAAATACCCCGAAAGGTCACCTCAAATTTCATAATAGTCAATAGCCCATAATCGGTGGCCATGAGCTTTCGGACCACATCTTCCGTGAGGTCGTCTAGGCAATTCACGTTTTGCAAGATCGTTTCGACCCTGGATAGCCGCTGCAGAAAGGCTCTTGCGTATTCGTCTGGTGGAAGCGAGTTGTCTTCTTCTTTGGACTGCTGGGTTTGGTTCGCTGCTTGTGAGTAAGGCTTAGGTCCGCGGCTGTAATCCATCCTCATCCCGAAGAAAGTTGACGGGTGTGGACGAGGAGGGTTGGAAAGCGCTAACAGGGGGGTTTTCTGGTTCGGTGGGTTCTCGCTGCTGGCGAACAGGGATGGCGTGTTCTCGGTCCTAGCGGACGGAGCTGGTGTATTTCCATTTACGGTGAAGGCAGATGGTATATTGTCATCGTTGGCGAAGATAGATCCTGGCGCGTATTTGAGCCGCTGCTGCGACGATTTCCAGTCTCCAAACAGCGAAGTACTACCTGCTTGTCCGTCTGAGGAGATTTGCTCATTCTCCGGCCGGGAGATTTCCAGCTGAGCGACCGATGCTTGATGGTTAAACATTGATGAGTTCCGGTTCATTGCTGCCGTGGAAATGGCAGCAAAAGGGGATTCCGTTTCTGGCTGAATATGCTGGTTTTCCAGCATATTCATCGAACGGGCTTGCGAGCGCGTCGTCGGCATCTTGTCAGAGATTTGTCGATATTTCGGGTTTTTAAGTGGCGAAGGTAAAATGGAAGAAGTTGAGTTCCCTAAAATACTGGCCTGTAGAGTGTTTGCTCTGGCAATCGTAGCAGACGAGCGGTAGTTGCAAACACGCATTTTGACATGAATATCTATCACTGTGATGGGTAGGGCTTATTTTTAGTTCAACAAAGAATGCAATCCCTGAATGTTCCATGATGAAGTTTAATTCACAAAGAGCACATCAACGCCATCTTTATTTCGCTAATATACGTTCAACGAATCTAATATCCCACGGAATGACATATCTATAATTATATAGGTTTTTTATTTTACAAATGATAATAATGATACATGCAATAACCACAAAAAAGTAAATGTTACTTACATATCAATTCAGTGCTGTTTGAATATGCCTCTTCTTTGTTGCGCATCCCAAGCCAATCACACTGCCGGTCAATGAGGCAAAGAAGACATTACTTGTTCTTTATTGGAAAATTAGGAAATACAAATAAAGATTTTATATTTATGTATACTAAAATAGGACCTCACTACATTCACTACATATCAATTGATGTAGACTATTGATACACCATAGATGAAACATACAAAGGATCCACACTAATCTGGCCTACACTCTCCGCATTATCTGCCGTAATCTTGGTCGTCCCAACAAGGAAATTCTCAATCACAAAGTTACTTATATTAACCTGCGCACCAGTAACCGCGTCATAAAACACCGGCATCTCGCTCTGCGTAGTATTCAGATCCGACGGCGCAAACTCTTCGATCCATGCATTGCTAATCGTCAAATTTTCAAACGTCTCCAGCACCGAGATACGGAAAAGACATGCAGAGGGCCCCTCGGCGCGGAAATTCGACCAGGTCACGCCAGACATGGTGTTGGCCACGTTGGCGGTGCTGTGGTTGGATGAGATGCCGGTGGTGCTGGCTGTGTAGGCGTTGTCGGCCCCGATCAGGCCCGGGTTGTTGATTGCTTCGCTGTAGCTCTGATGGATGACGCTGATGTCGTTGACAGTGATGTTTGTGAGGGTGCGAGATGCCCAGCCAAACTGCACGACGGGACCGGTGGCCATTTTCCAGACTACGACGCCGTCAATGTTAACGTTAGAGTAGTATGTTTTGATGGTGTCGTCGTTGACATGGTAGAAAATGTCCTGGCCCTGGGCGCCGTCGTAAAACTCTAGTCCGTCTGTCTGCCCGTAGAAGGAGCCGACTTGTTTGTAGTCTCGAACGGTAGTAGTCACCAGCGACAGATCGCCGTTCCAGTCCATGGAGTTGAACGGTGGTGCATTGATGGTCGGACCGACCAGGTTAAACGTCTGCAGCGACGAGCCCGTCTGGCCACTCCACATCCGGAGACCGTTGTTGTCGCTGCCGGTGGTATAGTTGGAATCTGGGTCTGCATACCAGACGTACTGCTCTCCAGAAAGAACGCCATGCCCGGTCGCCTGGACTTTGGATCCGGTGTTGGAGAACTCAACTGCGCCTTTGACATATGCGCCGGGGGCAAAGTACACCCAGTTGACGCTGCTGCTGAGTTTTATGTGGTTGTATCCAGTGGCGTAGTATACTCCGGCTTTGAAAATAACGGTAGACGAATCGGTGGTATCAAGTCCAGATATCAAGCCTTCACTTACCACCAGAGCATCGGAGGACGAGGGCACAACGGACGAATCCTCCATCGGACTGGCAAATATAAGGAGCGCGTTGTTGGGCAACTGCTCCCCCGAGGCTGTCGCGCTCTGAAGATCATCCTGGAACTCAACGGAAAAGCGGTATCCACGAGAGCTATACGGCACCGTAATGTAGAGATCACCCTGCTGGACAGACGAGTTGAAGTCGAGGTTGGTTGGCCGGATAGTGTAGTTGCCAATATCGTTGGTGTTTCGGGAGATCATCACTGTGGCGTTGGAGCCATACAGAAAAGAGCTCCAGGCCATTGTCGTGCCAGCTCCGTAGGTATTATCGGTAGTCATACCATTTCCGGGGATGGTTTCATAGGCAAATGAATCATAAAAGACGCTCGTATTGGATGAAGGGGCCACCTGGATGCTGTACAAGTGCGACTGGCGCACATTGCCGTCCTGGACGGGGGTGTCGGTGTTGACCTCGCCTGTCGAATGCCACCATGTCTTGAGGTCACCCAGGCCTGCTGTGTTGTTCGATGCCTGGGCACATGGCAACAGAAGTGCCAGGAAAAGTGGAGAGAAAAGCATGGCAGGTTAGGAATAGACTCGGCCTGCCGTGATATCGTGAGTAGTATGGTGTTCAACGAAGAGAATGTGGCGGACACATCAAGAAATCGAACCAGTCCATTGATGTGCTTTTCGCGATTCCATCGGCGAAGAAAGAGTTTGTTTATATAGAAATTGTGCCTCTACCGTGACGAAATATCCATCAACAGGGGGTCCTGCTCAACAAGCCAATGAGAGACAACCGTCGGCGATTAATCGCACAATCATGCAGGAACATCTAAAGCCAAAATCAAACTCAGCCATTAAGAAAAAGTTGCGATCATCGCGACAGCGGGGGAGCTTTTCCGGGTGACCAAACATGAAACACCAGAGGCTCACTAGAGCGACGATTGTCCGATGGAAGACTCCACCGCAGACCCCGCCTTAACCCAAGCTGGTAATTTCCCGAACGCATCGCAGCAAAAGTGGAATAAGTATTCGTAAATGATTCAACGGGATTTAATACATTAAGCCGCCGAACAGACTGCGACGTCATTATCCGGGAGTCCGTCGGTGCAAGTGCCGATTGCTCATCGTTAATTCTGCACGGAGTCTATATGACAGATCAACATGACAGGGATCGGTACATGACAAGGATCGGTTCAAGGTATTCTTAACCTTATTTGTCCTAATTTCATCCCCTGTCCATGCAGGCGCTTGTCAAGTGCCGGCCTGCGACTAAATCACAAAGAAGACAGTCCGGAGTACTGTAACGGTAAGCAGTTTGTCCAACATCCACATTCCAATTATGTATCTTGGTCAAGACAAAGATTATTCCATTCAGGTGAATGCAGAGGCTTCTAGGGTTTTCTTTCCGCAGCAGGTAGAAGGAGATATCAAGTGCCTCCCACATGACATCTGGAGGTCGAGGTGTGGAAATTAGAGTAGAAAGTAGATACG
This sequence comes from Talaromyces sp. P118-02, assembly GCA_037040535.1. Taxonomy (NCBI): domain Eukaryota; kingdom Fungi; phylum Ascomycota; class Eurotiomycetes; order Eurotiales; family Trichocomaceae; genus Talaromyces; species Talaromyces sp. P118-02. Next base: position 39,730 of record JAXQGY010000171.1, read on the forward strand.
CCTTAAAACCATAGTTTGTCTTGAACGTAGCATAAAAGTAGCGCGTAAAGATAGAGATTTTAACTCTTATAGTTACAGAAAGAAAGATGTGACCTCTAAGATTCTTAGTTATAAGCGTCAAAGCCAGTAGCATTTTATCAAGTCTAAACTGACTGCGGAGTAATTCCGGCACTATTCCTCAAAACAGACATAGCAGGGCCAATAGTACAATGAAAAGTGCAGCGATCTAAACATAAACTGCCAAAAAAAATTATAGCGGCGATACTCCCGCGCCTCCTATCCCAAGACGGGAATGGCGAACATAATATTATTATTAATAGGGGATGGTAACGCGTCAAAGCGCATCTATTAGCTGTCGCGGATATTTTCTCAGCCACATATCAGCTCTTTTTCGATGAGTGAAACATGGATTGATGTAGAGGTAGACAGCAATATCGGAAAGAATTCGCGAAGCCCTGGTATGTAGTATCTGTCTTCACTGCCCCTGCATTCCATCTGGGGTATCTCATTCCACCTAGCGAAGCTTGTGCAGCCCGTCCCACGTATTTATAGCATCTAGTGATGAACAACAGACGCGAAGGAAAAAGCAAGTAAATATAGAGCACTTGCTAAATTACCCCTTTTGATATGACGCGATGGGATGGCGTCCATAGCAGTCGATGTGATCGTCCTATAGTCTGTGGGCCGCGCAGGCCAAACCGCACCCCTTGATGGACGCCTGATGTTGACCCTTTAAAATTTTTAACACCCTTATTTATTGGTTTACTGTTGTTTAAGTAGTTGCCTTGTCCGTCAAGAATGACATTGCACTCTATTTGTATCCCATCGACCTGCCAATGTCTGGGGCGCGACAGTTGTTTACCGCACCGATTTACCTTCTATGGGACACGCCGCCATGACGAACGCCAGGAACTAAAGATATAGATCTTGCCAAAAATGGATCATGCCCTGCGACCGATCTCGGTCTGCTCGTCAGATGAAGGGTCCAAGTTGGAGGGCGCAGCTCAGACGACAGTCTCGGAAACGGAAACAAAACAACATGCGGCCAACAACAAACAGTACAGCCTCCGCCTCTGGGGAATCATCGTCGGTCTTTGCGTAATCAATCTGCTGTGCGCGCTTGAAGGGACCGTTCTCATCACATCGCTGCCGACCATCGCAGCTGAACTGGACTTGGGCGATAAATTTGTTTGGGTTAACAATGTCTTTTCTCTTTCGTCGTAAGTATTTGACACGAACCCGGAAGTTTATATCGTGGCTTCCGCTGACATGCTTCTAGCGCGGTGGTTATTCCCAGCTGTGGTCAATTGGCCGATCTCTTCGGGCGCAGATGGGTGACACTCGTGATTGTGATGGTGTATCTGGTTGGAAGCGTGATCTGCGGCGCCGCTCAAAACGCATCCATGCTCATCATCGGTCGTGTTATCCAGGGGATGGGCAGCGGCGGAGTGGAAATGATTGTACCAGTTGTTATTGCAGACCTGGTACCGTTGCGCCAGCGAGGAAGCTACATGGCTTTGGTTCTGGGTATATTCGCCTTGGGGACCATCCTAGGGCCGATCTTAGGCGGCGTGATTATTCAAACGACCACCTGGAGATGGATCTTCTACATGAACATTCCCATCTGTGGAACAGGCCTTGTCGCCTTGTTTTTCTTTCTCCGTGTCGGCCACAACCGGGAAACCAGTTCGATGCAACGTCTGAAGAGGATCGATTTCATGGGGGCTTTTATTCTCGTGATGGCCAGTGTTTCCGTCCTTCTTGCCCTGACGTACGGAGGCTCTCGGTACTCGTGGTCGTCGGTACACATCCTCGTTCCATTATTCCTCGGGGTTAGCGGACTCGTCTTGTACATGTTGTACGAAGGATCACAGTTTTGCGTACAGCCCATGACACCGCTGAGACTATTCAGAAGTCGCTCTTCCGTCGTGCTGTCTATAAACACCCTCATCAACGCATTCCTGCTACAATGTGTCACTTTTTTCCTCCCAGTATACTTCCAGGCAATCCTGGGCTCTCGCCCCTACAAATCTGGAATCCAGCTTCTCCCCAGCGTTCTGATGGCCATCCCCGGCGCAGCCATTGCCGCTTTGGTTCTGACCCACACAGGGAAATACAAATTCCTGCATCTGTTCGGGTTTGCCCTGGTCACCGTCGGACTCGGTCTGTTCAGCATGCTCGGGCCGCATACGTCCACCGCCGAATGGGTGATTTTCCAGCTTGTCGCTGCAGCGGGCTCCGGCATGGTGTTTGATTCCCTGCTACCGGCCTTTCAAGCAGGCCAGTCTGAGCGCGACCAAGCCGCAGCCACGGCAACACTGACATTTCTGCGTTGTTTTGCGAATACCTGGGGCTTTTCCGTGCCAGCGGCCATCTTCAACACGCAGATCGAGCGCGGACTACACGTTATTCGTGATGTTGACGTGCGCCGGGCACTGTCTCATGGCCAGGCGTTTCAGCACGCTACAAGCGAGTTCGTGAGTTCTCTGTCCCACCCCACGCGAGATGAAGTGAGAGGGTTGTTTGATGCGGCACTCGGACGAGTCTGGAAGGTTTGTATTGCTACTGCGCTTGTTGCTCTGCTGCTTGTTTTGCTTGAAAAGGAGGTTCCTCTGCGCCAAGAACTCGAGACGGAGTACGGGCTCGAGGGTGTTTCGAGAAAAGATGACGATGAGAGAAACTCTGCAAGGTGAAATTGATGTCTTTATTAGATACTAGAATTAGAAGACATAAGATGATAAGTTGATGACCATAAGCCTAGCTCCTAGTATTGGACAGTATTCGGTAATACAGCAGCGGTATTAGAACCTCTTAGATATGAAAACTCAAAAAACTACAAAACTCAACTGCTGGTGTAGTCGTAATAATGAGAACAACGACAATAGTAAATATTTGTATACAATCGCGGCTCGCCCCGTGATTGGCCGCTGCAGTGGGTCCAGGGCTGCGACGCGGCAAAACCCTAATCGCACTCACCGATACGGCAAAGCGCGTCCGCCCGCTAAAAGCTCGTCTCCCTCGCCAATTCTTCCTGCGCACCCGCTACTCCGCTCCAGCAAGAAGAACTTCGTCCCTCGACAAGAAAACTCACCAACCCATACAACAAAAATGGATTCCGCCAAAGTTCCCGTCAAGCTCGTCAAGGTGACCCGCGTTTTGGGCCGAACTGGTATGGGGAGACCTTGAAAGAATGGATCGGACAAGGTTAACGAATTTTCGTGTGAATTATAGGCTCTCGTGGTGGTGTCACTCAGGTTCGCGTCGAGTTCATGGACGACCAGACCCGTTCGATTATCCGTAACGTCAAGGGACCTGGTATGTGGAAGAGAATTGCGATTTGAATATTTGTTTGGAAAGGACGAAGAAAAAGAAAACTAATACAATTGAAAACTACAGTCCGTGAAGACGACATCCTCTGCCTCCTCGAATCCGAGCGTGAAGCCCGCCGTCTCCGATAGACGCCCTTTATTCTCTTGTTTTTTTGCGCCAGCTGGATTACGAATCTCAACAACCACCATAAAAAAATTCGAAAATGTTTCAATATCAAAATGGGAGAAAAGGAATCTATTTTTAAACAACTTTTTTTTTCGAAATGATGGTTGAAACCAACGGATAATCATGATTTGAAATTTGGATCAAAGTCGAAGTTTGAACGTCGCATGATCGGAAAATGGGAGTTTATTTTCTTGTTTTAGACACGCCTTTTTTTATTATTCTTGAAATCAATAACGGGCATCGTCATATCATGATCATCAAATCCGGAATTCGAATTCTTTTCTCTCTTTTTCTTCGAAAACAAGTCTAAGGAACTGTGGTATTGAGTAAATTGGGGAAATGGCCATGTTGCAGATGGCCAGGTCAAGGCTGCTCGTTTGCATGTGATTCATTTGGTCACGACAAGTTTCTAAGATCAATACGTCCATGTTTTGCAAGATGGTCTTGGTAGCGTCTTTTCTGTCTGCAATGTCCAGTATTCGTAGCGTGGATCATCGCGGAACGAAAATCCAGACGGAGTATCATTCGTTGTTTGAGTTTTGCTTCCGAAGCTAATCGCTACTAGAACTTTGTCACAGATGAGATGAAAGCTTATATTTCACAATTTCAACGATCTATTTGTCTATGAAACCTGCTAATAGAGCTTCATCACTATTTCCCAGAATAGTACAAGCTTTGTTCTGTTCTCGAGGTCGATTGAACAGTCATACGCATAGATACCCTGCCCTTTTCACCATCCTACTGAGTAACAGGTGCTGACACAGCCTCAGAAATCCGCAAAATACTATCCAGCTCTTCCTTTGGTGTTCTTCCCATTCCACATTCAGTAGAAACCCCAAACATGGGAAGCACTGATTGAGCAGTCTTGATCCGCTTCCTGGTTCCCTCCTCGTCGTTGGCGTGTACCAACCCAAGATAGACTTTAGTACTTGCAGGAATACTCAGTTTCTTCAAGGGCTCAAAGTATGCGACATCATCTCTATCCTTTGGCACAGGAACATGAATCCAAGACACGGAATGGCCGATGCGGGACACGATATCGTTTGCAAGATCGACCAGAAGCGTAAGGTCCTCCGGCTCGACGAAGTGTTTGTGGAACAGATCACCATAACAAAGATGAAAACCCAGAGGAACGTTTGCCGGAATCGGCTCACAAATGCGTCGAATACGCTCCAGTATGCCTTCTTTGATTGGGGAGAAATGAGGAACGAAGAATTGGTCAGTTACACGGCCCTTTTCAACCTCTAGTGCAAGCACCTCGAAGCACACGTCCCATTGCAACGCAAGATCCTCCGCGGGGATATTTTCGATGATGGAAGCGAGTGAATCAAGCATCCGTTTCTCGTAAAACGGTTCCAACTGGCCCTGAAACTCGTCTCTCAAATGGCCCTGTACGCTGTTGAACGGAGATGGCAGCGAGACTTGGAAACGCATTCCCTGAGGGATAACACCTTGCTTTCGCGATTCAACAAAAGTAGCGTATGACTCTAAAGCAGCTTCCTCATAGCGAGTTGGTTTGACATCCTCCAGGTTGAAAACGCCTGAATGGCCGTCTGGTAAATCAGCTCCCCCAATGATTTTGCGCCTGGTTTCGATAGGAAAGCAGTCGCGCTGCCAGCCAATGTAGTTGTCTCGACTGCCGGTTTCGCCATCTGGCACGGATTGCAAGCGACCTGGCAGAGCAGCGGTTGTCTTGGTCAAGACTTCTTTGGTGCTGGAAAGTGGAATGCTTCCGACGAGAAGGACGCCAGCGGGGGGTTTGATATCTCCCATTTTGGGGGGTTTTTTGAGATAATTACTGGCAATGCCGCTCTGAATGAAACGAACCTTTCTTTATAGACAGCGTGATGCGTTGAGGAGAAGGAATCGGTTTAAAAAAAATCGAGGGCAAAGTGAAGCGTAGCTGAACAAAGTTCTATCCATATTTAAAGGCAAATTTCTAGTCTCGCGGAATATACACAAAAGCGAGTATTTAGTTGGCAGTTGTTAGCTAATTGGCTACTAGCCATGGGTCAACAAAGTCAATTTCCTTTTTTAGAAGTGTCTGCCGAATACGTTGGTTAATTGTTGCCTGTTGGGGGCCTAAGAGTCAATATTCATGTTGGACTGTTTTACCGCTACGACAAAAAGGGTCAATCCTAGGTGTCAGGGTTTTTTACTACGTAATTCATCAATTACAATTTTTTTCCTTTTCAAGTCTAGTGAGGCTACGTAGTTGGAACTTTGTTCTTCTTTTCGTTAGAATTACGCTCCACGAAACGCAGTATAATTATTAAGTGCTTCTGGATAGAGTGGCAAGTTTCATAGAGCGCACATTATTCATTGTCGTCACTGACAACAGCTGTGTCTAAAATTTGCACATTCTGTATTCTTCACTTTATAACTTAATTCATTTCCATCCATCTTAAAATAAAAAGTATCATCAAAGCAGTATTATACTCAACGCTGCGTCCAGGGACAAAGAGTATAAGTCATATCATCGTTCCATCATCCAGCTCGAGAATAAAAGGCTAGACTCGCCGAGCATACGCAAGAGGCTTCCTTTCGAGAGACCAGTTGTTGGGTTTCCATTCCGGAACGCCAGTGCCCACGCTGGGAGGAGTTCCTGTTCCGCTCACTGTCGTTGATGTAGATGTCCAAGGGAAGACAGGTACTGTTGAGGTTGTGCTGGTGCTGGTGCTGGTGCTGGTTATGGCAGTTTGAGTAGCTGTTTCAGTAGCAGATCTAGTGATAGATCCTACAGCAGGTCCAGTAGCAGACTCTCTTGCAGTCTCACTCACAGCAGACGTAGCCACAACTGTTGTCTCGCCCAGCCCACCACCCCCAGTCGACACAGATATCACAGCAGGCGTAGCAGTCATAGTAACAGTAACCGTCTCTGTCTCTGTAGCTGGAAGTGGACATCCAAACGTCGACACACCGACCGAAAACGTCGTTTCTGGAACCAGCGTGGTCCAAACCGATTCGGTCAGTGAGGTCGAAGTCGTAAGCCATGTCGAGTAAATAGTCGATGCACCAGTTGTGCCGACTGAAGTCGAGGTCGGGATGAAGATAGTCTTGGTCTGGGTGCCGGTGTAGGTATAGGTAACTTGGTGTCCCGTGCCAGAAAATGTCGATGTGGATGTTGATGTGTGAGTAGATGTCAGTGTAGTTTCCGGTGGAGGAAGCCAGGTACCTCCAGTAGACAACGGAGGAGGTGGAGGAAACGTGGTGAAGCCAGAGGGCTGAGGTTTGTGATGGTCCGGCCAGTTGCCGGGATAGGCAAGGGAAGCGCCGATTAGGGCTACGCAGGCGACGAGGAAATGCATTATCTTTTGTTTTTTTTTTGTTATGTCAACAGTATCAATTTTAAATGTATTATGAAGGGGAATGAATCGTAAATGCCAAGCTCCCTATAACGAGTGAGGGTGCTATCAGACCTCAGTATGAGCGAGTGTGTGTCTGGTAGAAACGAGAATGAGAACGCTGGAGCACGAGCGTTTTTATACTATCACACTATACCATATCGAGAGTTGGCACTGTGCTATGACTTGGGCATGTTTGCCAACAGATACATATGCAAATGCAATACCTAGTCGTTCGTACAGTCCAGACCCGAGTGGGTGGATTTCATATCACCGGATGGTTCGGCTTACTACTGGACGAGTTCCAAGCCTCTCTGCGTGTTTCGGTTGAAAGAAACTCGTTACCATCTTAACACAATCCAGATCCTTCTATAAGGCTAAGCAGATTTGTGGATTACGATCCCATACATAATCTTCCTCTCATGTCAGACAGACGTACGCGTGCTGTCAGCTGGGATCTCGCACAGACTGTGGCGCTTGTCTCTCGGTTATTGTAAAAATAGGACCGTGTTAATTATTACGATTAATATTGAAATAGACATCAACAAAGGCAAATTGCTTAAGCTGTCAAGCTACCCTAAATTCGCTATTATTGGTCGAACGATGGACTCCGTTCCGACCCGTCCCTCCTCGATGGTTGTCTATATGCATCCAAGGTCCGACAGGATAGTTTATATTCGTTTATTAATAATTCATTCTTAAGGGATGCATCTCGCTTGGTTTGCCTCGCCAATCGATCTGATTGCGGCTGCCTAGGGCCGACTCGAATGATATAGCCATTTTATAGATAAAGAATGATACCGGATGTACGGATGTGCCGGAACAGCACAGTACCAGTTTGAATGTAAAAACTGACTAGAATTCCAGCCAATAAATTTAATTTCTCAAACATATCGTATAATCGAAAAGTAGAAGAAAAAAGTTCAAGACATGCAGTACGCCAGTCATGCAGCGTGACGTGTTGGCATGTTATCGGCCCAATGAGATGGCTATTTTTATAGTCAAGCCTCTGCACGTGGATCTGATCGCATCTTACTGCAGATTTGACGTTAGTTTTTATAGTTTTTATATATTTTTTCTTTCTTTTGGTGGGTACTTTTCTTTGACTTGGTTGTCTGGATATTTAGATGCTTAAAAGTTAGGAGGCTCGTTGCCAACATCATTGATGCCTGGCGAAAATTTTTCTTTAAAGATGTCGTTCCATAATCATAAATTATTTTCAACATTGAAGTATGTGATTAATTGTCTCGATGCATCAACTAATATCAAGCAAGTGAAACATTATCAGCCACGATTACGCTTATCTTGCATATACACGTATATACCCACTCCATCGTATGGATGGATGCTTACTGTCTTATTATTACTCAGCAATAAATTATCAGTCACCAGCATCTAGTAAACTAAGTTGCAGCAGCTGGATTGTCGCTAGTTGGCTGGGGCATAAGTCATTGCCTCTGCAAGGCATATCCCGGTATTTGACAGTTCGTGGATATTTTAAAACCATCAACCGACCTTGCCATCTCAGTTACTCTCAATTATTATGATAGCCTCATTTATATTATATTATTAAGTCCGATTCCGAGAAGACCTAGGATCAGCAATGACCCTAAGTTCGTATGCCTTTTTAAGGGTGTGTCGTCGAGTCGACTGCTTTGTTCTTTTCTGTAATGCCTTGTTATTTAAAGGTTGTTTCTTGGTAATTATATTGTCCAATACGAAACTGAAACAAAGTTTATTAGCTGGGAAAGACGTCTCGATATACTGTCTTGTAGACACTACAGTTGAAACCGCGAAGGAATACCAATGATATCTCGTCAAAAAGGGGCCTTCTAGAGCAGTCGATTTCTAGCATATTTCGGAAATAATTTGAAAATAAATTTACTCTTCACTCTATCTTGTTTAAACATAAATATAAATGCGAATAAAACGCAAAAATATTCCCAATCAGGAAATATTAACATACACCAAACCCGCCCCGTGATTGGCTGGCCCCTGAACAGGCTTGGCCAATCAGCCCATGCGTTGTCACAACTTCAGCCTCGAAAGCCCAAACCAAAAAACGTTTCCCTTACTTAACCATATATTTAAAAAAAATCAAATACTAATAATGTACGACCACCAACGCAGACTCCTCCCCAATGCCTAGATTCACTTGTCTCCGCCTTCTCAAAAGCTTCTCCCTTTTCTGGCTCGCGCTGGTCGGCCTGTGGCTCTTCCTGCCGTCGCCGGCGCCGCCGCACGTCGCCGACCTGCGCGATCAGCTCATCCAGACCAGTTTGACCTCTGGCCAGGTATTGCATACAGTGCACAAATGGCACGAGTCATATGCAAGCGAAGACGCCAGCGGCCACGTGCCGCATCCAAGCGATGACTGCGCTGGCCTGCTGGTTGACTGGCATCTCCTCGCCGATACCCAGCACTCTTCATCAGCCGTGCTGCTCGAAATCGGCGAGCACACGACCGTCAACTTGACAGACGCAATTCTCAAATCTGCAGAAGAGCAGGAAGCATCAGCGCGAGCAGCAGAGTTCAAAAGCCACAACGCGCTCAGTGGGCTGTATGTCAGCGACGTGCTGAGCGTTCAAGTGCGCGCCGGCGACGAGGATCATATCATCAACATGCCCTGGTTCCGCTGGGCCGATATGGCGCTGTTCCATAACCAGATGCACGGATTTACATATACCATCGACCTACAACTCGTCGCGCACCAGACGGGCCCCGCACGTGTCGAGGTGTGGAAAGCATCCGCGCTGGCCGGGGCTGATGCAAACCATCTACTCAATCCTCGACCAGCAGACCGCGAGTTGGGCTTGCTGGCGTCGTTCGCTGACATTCAACCTTCTTCGGCAGCTCTTACGAGCATCCACGTCGCCGACGTCAAGGGCGACCTGCCTTCCAAAACCTACCCAATCCGCTCATTCCTGCTCTTCTACCTCGCGCCCTTTCTAACCATCTGCTTTGTCCTTGCTATATACCTGGCCGGCCCGGCCCTTACCATTTTTTTACCGTTTGTTGCTGTTTATGTAGTTATTGTTGCGCTGTGTTGGTGTGTTGCTGTGCGAAGGCCGGATTATCGTGGGTTTGCGGAATGGCGCGCTTCGTTTTGGATGACCAGATTTTGGGCCTGCTCGTCAGCGCGTTCCTCACGAAGGAATCGTGGGAAGAGGAGACGTCAGGGGGGTCCCGTTGTGATTTGGGGTCCTACGGGGCCTGTGTATGAGTCGGATAGAAATGAGACGGATAGTTTGATTGGGTCGCTCAAGAGAGGGCGATAGCCAACTATCAAGTATATATTTACTTGTCATATGCATAGCCTATTTAAATTTGAGTTTATATATTCCACTTGAACGATAAGAATCATGTCATATTTAACTATTTACACACAGACGAAGAATAGAACGACTAAGTCAGATCCACTATTCGATAGCAGTCTGGTTGTAGTACAGGTCACAAGCGTGAGGGTGCGACAGGCAGTACTTGGACATCAAAGGCGCGGCCTGGACGCCGTTTGCCAGCAAGTACTCGCGGAAGTTGAGGATACGCTGGGTCAAGTCGGTGGTGCGCTTGAGGCCGGTCTTGGGGTCCTTGTTGCCAGACCAGACGAGCTCAGCAAGTGCAGCGGCACGGGGCCACATCTTGGTGGAAACAACGCTGCTGTCGACCTGCTCGGACCACAATGGCGCAATGGCACCTTTGACGTGCTTGGCCTGGGCCTCGGTCAGGTTGGTGGTGAAGTCGTAGTCGTAGATGCGTTGCCATGTCTTGTAAGGAGCGCACCAGCTGCCACCATTACCGCCGTAGTTGAAGTTGACAGCGCCAGAAGCGAGGTCAGGGTTGGACTGGACATCGTAGCGGGGATCGTTGCTGACGAAGCCACCATATCCGCAGTCAAGGTACAAAAAGTCGGAAGACGAGACCAACACGTCGTAACCCAGCTTGGTCAGGTTGTTAATGTTGGCAATACCGTTGTTCCAGGACTGCACAAGGAGACCCTCAGTGGAAACATTGGGCGCGTGGGGGTCGTTGATAATAAGATCCTCCCAGACAATCAGCTTGCGGTCCTTCACCTTCTTGAAGATGGGGAAGGCATGGTCGACCCAGTACTGGGTCACGTCGTTGAATGTGCGGCTTGGGTCAGCAGCGAGGAAGTTCATCACGTTGGAGCTAAAGTTGTAGCAGTTGGTCTGCAGCTCGTCACCACCAACGTGGAAGTAGTTGTCACGGAAAAGAGTAGACAACTCGTTGTACACCTTCTCGACAATAGGGTAGGTCTTGTTGTTGAGGATGTCCAGCTGACCGGGGTTGGGCTCAACGGCGGTGTGATAGGTATAGACGTCGTTGGACCACCACGAGTGACCGCAAGCAACGATGCTAGGGTCAACCTGCTGCCAGCCAGAATCCGAGTGGCCGGGCATATCAACCTCGGGAATAACACGAACACCGCGAAGACGAGCGTACTCAACGATATCGTGGATGTCGCTGTGCGAGAATGTTTCGGCAGGGGAAAAGGCATCCTTGATCATCTCAGGGAACGACTCCATGTGGACAGGCCACGACTGGCTGTCATCCAAGTGCCAGTGCAAGATGTTCAGCTTGGCGAGGGACATGCCGTCAATCTGCTCCTTGATCTTGGGCACGGTAATGAAGTTTCGGCCAGTATCAATCATAATACCACGCCACGAGTAGAGAGGGGAGTCCTCAATGTGGACGGGCTGCTCAATGATCAAGCCATGGCCGTTGGAAATAACAATCTGCTGCAGAGTGGTGAAAGCGTGGAGGGCACCCCAGACGGTCTCTGCCGAAATTTCAATGTTGGACGAACCCTCCTTGACGGTCAGGGTGTACGACTCGTCGACATCCTCCTGCAAGTCGGCATGCAAGTCGGAAACCTTGACAGTGACGGTGCGGATCTTGCTCGCGTCGCGCTTCGACTTGGAAGCAGCGGCGGAGGCGGAGGGGAAAGCATCGTAGGTAGCGATCGGGGCCTCGGTGGCCTTGGGGACCCATTGCAGCTCAACCACCTTGGTCCAGGCGCGTTGCCATCCCTGGTTCAAAATCGAGTTGTTCTCGGGGATATCGGCAAGGACGATGTCGTGGACAGCGATGGGGCCCGACGAACCCCAGGTGATTTTGCGTGGCGCTGGGAGCGGGTTGACGGCAACGGCGGCGGCGGCAGAGGCGAGCCAGCCTACAGCGACGAGGCTGTTGAAATGCATGGTGGCTTGATTGATCAGAAGCCGATCTGAAGGAAAGGAGTGACTAAAAAAGAAAGAGCGAGAGATGGGAAGAAAGAGTGTGTGGGAGAGAGAGAAGAGAGCGGAAAAGAAATGTTAAATTTCCAAGCAAGAAAGAAAAAGCTGACTGCCCAGTCCTGCACGCAAGATTGCCAGGAATGATCGACGCGCGCAACTGCTGCATTTAAACCAACAACAACATGCACCAAATAGCGGCTAAGGAAGCCGGACGCAAGGGCATGCGATGCTTAGTTGGTCGTCTAGAAGAAACTCCGTAATAACTCTGCAGCGTGCCACGAGACTGGGTGTCGGTCGTCGATAACGGCCCCAAGGCTCAAGGCTCAAGCGCCCCGGGGAAGCCTATCGCGCATGGATGTAACATCATCATCACCATTCCATCCTAGTGTGCGTTGGATGGCATGCACCGCGTTTATGTGCATTGCGACTCGCAAGTATAGAGTGTCTGAGCTGGATATATTGTCAATTGACTGAGGCAACAAGCCACGAGTCAGCACTGCCATGAGGAATCTCTTCACGATGTTTCAAGACAGCAGAGGAAGCCGTAAACAAACGATCGCAGGAAGGAGCCACCCAAGCCCGAGCCGATCTGGCGGTGCTGCTCTAACCGCAACCAATCACGCACGGTCAGCGGCCCCATCCGCCCCTTTCCCTACAGAGCTTATTAGTATTACCGGTTTTGTACTATTTATACTCCGTACGCATCTATTAATAATCTCCTGGGTTCTTCTACAGTATTGATTCGGCCAATATCACCCCAACCCTCTGTCTTTTTGGCTGTTTCATCTGCTTGAAGGCTTGCTGGATAGTAACTCTTCATTTCCACAGACTCCCCTCAAACAGCCACCCCAATGCAATGTACTTACTGCATGACCATATCAAGTGACAGTCGAATACAGTTTTATCATTGTATGCTTTGAGTCTTGACAACGCCAGTGTCACCATGCCATAGCAGATGGATAACGGATACGACGCTATGCCAACTGTGGCTTTTTTCTAGACGCTCGCTGAGGGCTGGCTTTTATTGGCCAGTCGTAATTAAAGTGAGTGGTAAACAAGGGTGGTATCGGATGGGTCCACTTTATGTATATCAATTGATATCGATTGATACTACATACTACGTACTTGTATATAAAGCGTGCGGAGTAAACTTTTTTGACGTTCATTATCTAATTTATATTAATTAATGCTTTGATGACTCGTAGGAAGTATTGTGAGATAATAATCTATCATTTTATTATATCATCCGAAATTGACAACAGTACTGGCCCATGAATATACAGAAAATGCATGATCACCGTAAATGCCATGTACATAGTGCTCCTCCATATCAACATGTCCCTATAAAGTAAATGTCCCTGGTATATACAACTTAAAACTCAAATTCCTTCCGGAAAACATCAACATCCATGCCCGAAACTACCATATCAGCCAGATCCCGCCGTCCCATCGACGTAAACACCCGTCGCAGCGTGTCGTACAAGTTGGTGCTCTGGTTCTGGCCGATATGAATCATACGCTCCAGCTCTCCGTCGTCAATACCATCAACCCCCTCAACAATCTCGCGAGCTCGCTCGCGGCCCTGTTGCTCGACTACCTTGTGCATGCCCAGCGCGCCGAGCAGGTGCTGCGCGGCTTCGGGGAAGCAGCCGATATTAATACACGAGACGCCCAGGTTGTAGCGCGCCCGCACAAAGTTGGGGTTGATCGTGAGTGCCTTTTCGTATGCCTCGATGGCTTCTTCTGAGCGGCCAGAGTTGGCGAGTGTGGCGCCGAGGCGGTTCCATAGCAGGTGTACTTGTTCCTGCTGGTTCGATGTGCCGGATTCCGTCGATGCAAGTGCTGCTGAAAAGCAGTCGACGGCTTTGTCGTACTCTTCGGCACAGTAAAATAAAACACCCAGACCGACCTGCACGTCTGGGTCCATTTGTTCTCCGGATGGCGACAGTTGGGCGGCTTGGATGAATAGATCAGTAACTTTGTCGTGGAGTATTTGTCGGTCAGTAAAACCGACGTCGCTGTCTGATGACAGGTTATTCGGGTCAATAATTTGAGGATATTTCACAGAGAGCCAGCGCTCCAGCGTGCGGTATGCCGTCGAGTCATACCCCTCATTAGTATACGAGACAGCCAGTCCCATCAGGGCATCCAAGTTATTAGGATCCAGCTTGAGCGCTTGTTCCAATGCCCGGATAGCTGGGCTCTCCTTTTCGTTTTGTGCCTGGGCAGCTCCAAGCATGGTCCACGCCTGGACGTGTGTTGCATCTTTTTGAGCCGCAGCCTCAAAAGCCAGGGCTGCCAGCGACAAATTCCCACCCTCGCGCATAATCTTGACACCTTCTTCAAACGGATTATTCACTGCGCGGAAAGCATTGTCTTCTTCAAACAAATAATCACCCAACTGCGGGTCCCGGAATCGAGTGTTGAGGCTATCAAACCCTTCCCAGTCGTGCAGATCGCCCATGTGAAGATTGTCAACATCCTTAAAATCAAGATCTTCCTCGGCAAGTTTTCTAGAAGCCATTTTATTCTCAGTTTGGGCCTTTTCCCACACGCGTTGAAATTGTTGGAAATCCTCGCTGTCGGGGGCGCTGGTAAAGACTGACCTGTCAAGTTCATCGAGTTCTGCTTCCATGGCCTTGTTGGCCTGATCATCAAGACCCTGTTGGTCCGCCGACTCCATCTCGGCAAATTGTGCCTCCCAGTTCGTATCGTCCAGCTCAACCATGCGGCCCTTGCCCTTGTCCTGTGCCTCCATGGGTTGTTGAGACATGGGGCTATTGAATGACTGTCCGCCCATCATCCCCATCATTCCCATGCCACCCATACCGTAGCCGCCCATCATGGGTCTTTGATATCCGCCCATCATCGGCGACTGTGTCGACGTCGCCGGACTACCCTGTCGCTGCTGCTGCTGGAAACGAGCAAACTCTGCCGGAGCAAAGCCGGCACCGGCGGGGCCACCGTTAAAGGTCGAGATATTGGGGTTTTGGAATGCTGCTTCCATGCGGGCTTGCTCGCCTGGGTCGAATTCGGCCGCCCAGCCGGGCGAGCCTGTGCGCTGGGGTGCGTTCTGTAGGGTTTCGAGTTCTCGGCGCATGTGGTCCATGGCGAAGGGTTGGCCGGGGACTTGGTGGCCGGGTTGTTGCATAAATTCGTCCATCATCTGATTACCACATCGTTCAAGTTAGATTTGCTTCTTGTGCTTAAAACATTAGAGGATCATACCTGATCTCCTGGACCTGTCATTCCGTGAGAGCGCATGCTCTCCTGCATACCACCAGGGCCTCTGCCCACCAATCGATCCCGCTGTAGCGACTTGTCATCTTGGACGTGCTTGGTGAATTGTGTCAGCGGGTTGCCAGCCGTAGAGCACTCGGCACCACCGAGGAAAGACATGGCGATGGAGTCTTGGTGCCGTTTCAACAAAAAACAAAAAAATGGGAAAAGTCTATATGTGAAAATACGTTTCTATCGGAGAGAAAACAGGGAGTTGGGAAAGGTGAACGTGAAAGACGACGGAGTGTGAGGGGCGCCAGTGTCGTCGAGAACACAGTTGATCGGTAATCCGTGTGGGGTAAAGCCGCGACAGATGCCTCGGTCTTATATCCGCGACCAATAAACGGCGACGGCACAGAGAAACTGTTAATACAGAGAGGGAGAACAAAGTAAGGAAAATCGAGGTATAAAAAAATCGAAGAAGAGACGAGGCACCGCCAACTATTTTGTTCCCCGTCGGCATCATCAGCATCGACCCAGCACTCGGCTGGGGGAGAGCCGAGGTACTCCGGGGTCGGTCACGTGGAGGCGAATTTCCTGGCCAATCACAGGCAACCAACCATATACTGCTTATTCAGGCATCAAGAGCTATCAATTGCTGAGTTGAAAGGTCAGAAATAAGAAGAGATGGACATTTTTGCTGGTCTAGGTAGTTGTACATGTGGTATTTTATTTTCTGCCACAAAATTGTTCAAATTGGTATCTATATAAGCTGGGTGAAGTTATTATGTACGAGTATAAATCTATATTATCGCTTGATATCAGCAGGTAGCTCAGACGGCACTTGAGCAGGCATCTCAAACAGCACTGGAGCAGGCATCTCAGACAATGCAGTATTATGTAATTCACTCCGAGAAACCGAAGGACCACCACATAGCTCAGGAGTCTCGTACGGGCCGCCTGATGCCATTTCCGAGGCTCCGGGAGCATCGTTGGTCTTAATTTCAGCTTTCTCTTCGGGTGCACTGGCGGCTGTCGCTCTTCGCCGGCGGATGAAAATTGCTGCTGCTGCTACTGCTATAATTGCGATTCCAGCAATCACTCCGATGACGATTCCGGCTATTGCTCCCCCGCTGAGTCCGCTGTGTGAACTGCTGCTGGAATCGGGAGTATCCACGGGGCTGTTGGAGCCAGTTTCTAGAAAAAAAAGGAAATTAGCTCATGTTCTAAAGATAGAAAAAATATGCAATACGTACCGGTCGTAGGGGCAGGAGTCAACGTCTGGTATGCACATTGTGTAGTAGGAGACGCATATGCTGGGTTCTTAGTAGCATACTCATCCGAACCAAGCAGCATGCAGTCTTCATTGCCTGAAGACGAGCTCAGCTTCGTGTTGTTGCTCATTACCAGGGAGAACTGTGTTGTGGAGTTGCACATTGAGTACAGGCCATATGTGCCAAGGGTTCCATTCATGGACATCCCCTCGCACCAAGTTTCATCTCCCTCACCGCAAACAACCTGTGTGATATTTTGCAGCATTGTGTAGTTGAGACCAGGGCGTAACTGGCAGTAGCTTTGCTGCTGCGCACAGCTGCAAAAGTCGGCATCGGGCTGTGGGGGCAGGGTCGGCGATGCTTGCCAAGTATCAGTTACTTCTGGACAAGTGAGTATAGTGGCGGAAGGCGAGTATGATGCTGCATTTATTGAGGATGGGGTGGCGCTGGCGAGTTGGCTTGAAAAGGACGAGTACGCATCACCCTTATAGACCGATTGAGCAGAGGCATTGACCAGTCCTAGAATAAATTTGATACATGAGCACTCGGAATGAAACACATAAGCAGAAGAAAGAATAAAATACCAGCGTTATACCCTGCATAGGTATAGTAAACACCGCCCGACCAGTACGGGGTCATTTCAGGGCCGTAGAGCGCGGCCATACTGGAAAAGCTCGATGTCGCCAATGACAAACAGCCATACTGCGACATGAAGACCGGGACAGAATAGTTTTTGATCCAGTCAGTATACTTGTCATAACCACTGCTTTCCATGGTCGCGTCTCCGCACCATGTAAAGACGTATGCACCATATATGTCAACCGAATCCTCCGTATCGGCGCAGTTGAAGTAGTCTAGCGTATCATGTCCAACGTTATCAGTAAAACCTCTGTCTTCGATTCCAACTGGAATCCTTCTGTATCCTTTGCTCGCAATATACGCCTTGACGTCTCGCACAGCTGCTTTATAGAGCGGGGCCGTCGCAGTCCCGGTGTAGTTGACGACTGAAAAGGGGTCCACTAAGAATGCGAGAACGTTGTTGTAATTGGCAAAGGCATCGACAATATCTGTCTTTACCGAGAAATCATCCGTCGTCCACGACTGGTATATGCCGTTTGTATTCAATTCTCGCAGGTATGGAATCACGTAGATGCCGGCGTCCTGAAGTAGGCTCATGCAATCGTCATGGTTTTGGGTTGCGTCGACGCTGAAGACGGTAATAGTGTTGACTCCCAGATCCTGGAAAACAGGTACATCGCGTCTGCATGCCGTTCCCGTAGCTAGATAGTCGTAATCCGAGCTATATGTCACGGTGCCGTCTTTAGCTGAATAGTACGACAGCCCTTTGATAAAACTAAGCACGATTAGTTTGATCCAGTTCCTTAATATGCACACACAAAGCTTACAATTGAGTGCCATTGGTCTTGTAAAAGAGTTTGCTGCCCTATCCTGTGATTTAGCAAGACGCACTTTTGATTCAGACAACGCTGATTTACCTTGGCGACGATCGGATCAACGTCGCAATACGCCCCTGATACCAGGGCAAGAAGAAGCCATGGCCTGAGCCTGGTGAACCACATCCTGTGTAAGGAATGATCTTGCGCGCATGAACGAGATCAAGAAATATTTACACCTGCAAGTTGCAAAAGCGCGGAAAACCAACATTGACCAGCCAACGCCAAGCAGATCCCACGACCAAGCAACCAATTAGTTACGCAGTCCATGCTATGATTCTATGAATAATCATGCCAAGATGTCTTACCCTCACTGCAGCCTCTTAATGGTCTTCCTAGTAAACGAAGCTGAGGCTGAAGGGCCGGAAGCAGGCCTTAACTACTGGATTAGTACTAGTGCATAGTGTAACCAACATGATCGGCGTGGCATCGTATGGATGCTGTATCTCGATTGGTCTGTTGGAAGATGGCTTGGAAGAACTGCGCGGAGATATGCCCAAGTCCGCTAATTGCCACTAGCCAATTGCTCTCTATAAATAACAAGAGGGCTTCTTTGTTTGAAGTGCATGCCTGGAGCATTTTGATTATTTGACAGATCTGTTACCACTTGTCTGAGCTGAAGCTTATTTTCAAGGTTAACTGACGTGTTCGGGTACCAAAAACATTGAACCTACTGAGGGGCCCCTTTTCGCTATGGTGGAGATATGTCGATCACAAGTTGACATGCTCGAATCAATTCCCTTAACAGGTAGAGACTCTTGGCAAATAATATCCCCCAAGGGAAAATAATGGGAAACTTCAAGGTTACAAATTGGGTTTAGTCACTGATTTGCAAATTCTCCAGACTCCATTTCTATGGCTTTTTCTTACGGAGTACGGAGTAAGGCTCTCTAGTATACTCTAACGTTAAATAAGCCTCCATGTAAGCTTTATCTAACAACCATATACATGGATACTTTGAGTAGATACTCCATGCAATACCAGTTTACCCAAAGAGTACATATTGATAAAGTCCAAGGTATAAGAGGTGAGTTGACGGGAAACCTAGAAAATACCTGTAAATTCAAGAAAGGCCAACATCAGTATATTATTGGGCAATGGCCTCAGGAAATACAGTCAGCATCTTAATCTGTCTAGCTTGTATATCAGTCAAACCAGTCTGATGTCTCTTCAATGTTGCTTTCTACTTTCAATTGAGCCAGTCTTGCTTCGTCGTTTTTTTGTTTTGTTTTGTTTTTTTTTTTTTGAACAACGGTGTTATGCTCAAACCGGAAACCCATTGTTGTATATACGTGTATATACGCGTTTCCGGATCCCTGGAATATCTCCATGTTACTAGCTCTACATATGTAGTCAAGAAAAAAATCCATTTCAGAAAAGATCCATACATTCCAAATTCAACCGTGAGAAGAGAGATTACCTATGCATGTGACTCCGTCCTGCCTTACAAAATGTGAGGCAAAAGTGAAAACGACAATGACAAGACAGACATCAGAAATAATACAATAAAATAATAAATAATTATAATACACAATCATTCAAATCCCAGACAAAAAAATTGAGAAAAGGAAAGAGTGGCTCGAAATGAAACCACCCAGTCCGATTTGACTCAGCGCCTCATATGCGTTGAATAGGTTTTTTTTTAGTAGCCTTTCTTTCTGTCTTTTTTTTCAGCTGCCTCTCGCATGTCCTCTTAATAACGTACAAAAAACCTCTGCTTTTTTAAGAAACTTTCTTACTCGTCTTTGGAAGTATCATCATTCTGACGGCGCTTGAGACTGCCACTGAAGTCGACTCTCAGACGGCGGCCATGGGGCGCCTTGCTGGCAAGGATTTCAGCAGCGATCTGGGCACTGGACACATCGAGGAAGTCGGCATGCGCAAAGCCCCTGGGCGAGCCAGTCTTGCGGTCAACGGCGACACGAACATCGATGACGTTGCGCACACTCTTGAAGATGTCATTGAGCTCGCGATCGGTCAGGTCAAAGGCCAGGTTGCCAACGAAAAGGGTTCGGGAAGGAGGTCGGCTAGGCTTTGAGTCTGGGTTTGTTGGTTGGTGCGAGCCCGAGGCGTATTGGACAATGGTGCGGCGGCCTTCGTAGAATGCCTGGTGCATTTCGGCGATGGCGCGTGCGGCGTTGTCGACCGATTCGAAGGTGACGTAGCCGAATCTATTTGAGAATAAAATTGTCAGTTTTTGTTTTATCACAAAATCAAAGAGAACAAGAAGCTTACCCCTTGCTCAAGCCACGGCTGTCGTGGATGATCTTCGAGTGGATGACGACACCGTACTCGCTCATGCGCTCCTTGAGGTCCTCCGCAGTAATATCAAAGAACAGGTTGCCAACATATACAGTCTCCTTGGGCAAAAATCTGTTCTCCGTGGGGTCCAAGTTCTTCAAGGGCTCAGAGGGCAAAGGCTCGTCGTGGGAGATATCCGCATTGCCAATCTCGGTTTCTTCGTAATGAGCAGCTTCGCCCATGGTGCTGGTTTGCTGCTCAGTGGCAGATGAGACAGCCTGCTCCAGAGTGCGCTCTTCGGCATTATCGGCAGATTTGGGCAGGTTTTCCTCCTTGTTCTCCTCGGGGATGCTGCTGTTCCATCGTCGCTGGGCTGGGAATGAGACCAGAGTAGCGCGGTTCAGGCGTACAGAGCTAGCGGTAATCGATGTGATTGACCTCGACTGTGAGAAGACAGTGGCTGGTCTGGCAGCCAAAAAGCGGCGCGCGGCCGGTCGAAGAGCAGAAAACCTGTGCGCAGAATATGATCAGCTTGGAGAACAGTTGGGTCACGACAGTCCTAGTACTAACATTCCGAAGAAATTGATTGTTGATTAAACGAGAAGCAAGATGTCGTAAGCTTTCTTAAAAGAAAATCTAAACCTTTATCAAAAAAAGATTAAAAAGGAAGGAAGAAAGTCGCAATTAGAAATTGGTATTAAAACAGGTGTTGATGTCAGCCTGGACGCTGCTGGGAAAAGTTCGTCTGGCAAATTGTTTATCGCCGCTATCCGCAACTGCGCTAGCATCCATCGGGCCAAGAACTTCACGTGATCCCCCTTTGCGCGTCAGGTCACGTGACCTCGTCGAAACGGCTTTCCAAACCAAGTAATTTTTAACCAGCTTCAAATGTTGTACATCAGAAACGTAACTAATCAGTATCTCGACTCTAGGAGCACAACGATTCACTGTTTACAATTTAAGTTATATACACAGAGCGCAAACCATCAACATAGAACAAAAACTGGACAACCATTATCAGTAGACCGCAAATATGTTTTTCAAATAATATACAAAAAACAGTGCTTTAGGCGGAGATTGTTCTTTAACAAAAAAAGAAATCTTAACAGCGTCTTCCAACTCCAGGTGTTTTTCAAGCAGCAAGCATTATTCCACATATCCATCAATAAAAATAAAGTCCGTTAAAGAAAGGCACATTGGGGTATCAAACATAACGGCATTCCTCCATTCAAAAACAACAAGAAACCCAACAAGACAGCCCTAGAAACTAAACATAGGTAGCTTCACAACTACTGTAAAAAGAAATAAAAAACATATTACTGCTGCTGCTGCTGCTGTTGTTGTTGACTTTGCGGGCTAGATTTGTTGCTATTTGGGCCGGCCATAAAGGTTCCCGGTGCAGATGGATCGAATACCATGCCAGTGTCCGAGGGAATTACACCGGGTAGCCGGTTGCGCACTCGAACGCCATCCAGTTGTGGGGGGTTTGGTGTTGGTTGGCTGATCGTACCGGGAGACTGCTGTGTAATGTCGAGCATTGGCCATACATTGTTGGTGTTGTCAAGTGTGGAGTTGCCGATATAGCTATCCCAGGCATCCTATAGTTTCATTAGATGACAGAACTTGACAAAAGAGACTCATCGACTTACCCAATCGAGTTGCATGTCTGGCATCTGCCCAAACATGCCAAACGGAGATGTAAGCCCCAAAGGATCTCCAGTTGCCGAGCCAAAGCCCGCTGACGGGAGAGACGAGTCCAAGACGGCGAAGCTGGCGGTTCCTGGATGTTGAGGGCTCATTCCACTGCTTAACAAGCCAAGGGTCATCGCTGCATTCTGCTTCTCGTCGGGGACCTCTAGCAGAGTTGGGTTTGCAGTATCAGTGGTCGGCGGGGGTGGTGAAAAGGTCAGCTTGGCAAGCATAACTCGCAAGACTCCCGAGGCCTTGTATGCTTCCATCGATTTGTCTTTCTGGTCGTCCCAGATTTGATGTGCTTGCTGGATAGCTTCGAGCATCTCGTCGCGCCTTTCTCGGCCCCAGGTATACAAGTCACCAGATGGCCGTCCTGCGGCCTGCAGCTGCAGCCCGTGGTAAAGATCGAGGCAGATAATTGTAGCAGCAAGTAAAAAGTTATTGCTTGCGATAGAGTTGTCACTATTATGTGAGCGCAGGCGTCCATTCGACCCCGACTCCTGGTGAAGCATGGCCTGGTATCGCAAAAGTTCCAGTGACGAGTCGATGCAAGTGCGGCGAGAATGAGTAAACCTAGGGTTTTCCCTAGCACGAGCGATGTATCGTCGGTGAAGGACACATTGAGCTTTATGGTACACGCTTTGGATCTGGTGTGTGTTAGCAAATTGCACGGAGGATAAGGAGACAGGACTGATTACATTAAACCTGGAGACTATCAAATCCGCTGGATCATGCTGGCATTCGTTTATTGGACGAACTTTCAAATGATCAGGAATCAAATCTCGGGCGCGTCGTAGTTCCGTATCGATCTCCATCGCGGTCTCATAAGGCGCATTCGTGACGGACGAAGTATGCTCAATGGCACGACCAAAGGTGAAGGACAAGCGGGCTTTCGCTATCAAGTATGACATAGGTGTGGGTTCATCGTTTGGCCGTGAAGGCGGAAGTTCTTTACTGTCTTGATCAAAGTCTTCGTCGTATAGATTTCGCGGGATTTCCGTGTCACTGTCACCGGTTCGCAACATGCTAGGCATACCAACCTGAAACGAGAAGAGAAGGTCTCCTTGTCGAACAATTGTCCACACGCGTCGTCGCATCTCGCCTTGGAAAGGTGTGATGTTCGGAAACATTTTGGAATCTCGATGGTATCCCATGCGCATTGCTAATCGCGTGATTATACCGCTCATGATCCATACCGAGACATCTGCGTCTTTCGTCTGACTGAAGTCACCGTGGAGGTGAAGCATCAAAGTCTCTATGAGGTAAGGGTAAGGTTTCGTGTAATCGGCCAAGATTAGACATTGCGACATCAGATTGCGAAAATTTTTCGCCATATCAAGGGACTTTCCTCTGAACTCTGGCGGCTCATCCCCGTCGCGATGATATGACAGCATAGCCAATCGCATCATGGCATAAATCATACCGATCCAGACAGGGCATGAGGCAGGTGGATCTTTCCAGTGTTCGTGGTACTTTTCAAAGTCAGCTATTTACCCAAAGAATTGTTTTAATAAAAAAAGACAAACCTCTTTTTGGAAAGTTGGGACATGGATGATGTCTACTCTCTATTAGCTATTTTCCCTAAACACTGCGGGATCAAACTTACGAGTTGCCGGGCTATAAGTGTTGAAATAGCGGGCAATCAACATATCCGTCGTATACCTTGATGGGAAGGAAGCCATAACTTCTCCTTTGGTCGGAGACTTGATTGAACCAAACAGTAGCATAGATGTATCAACTTCTGGTTTCTGAGCTTTTAATCTTTGGGCCTGCTCCTCGTACTGTTTTTTATGACTCGAGAAAAATTGTCGAACTTCCGCGATCTTTCCAAGGGTTAGCAAAAAGAAGTTCAAACTAAGAGAATGCAAGCTTACATCATTCAATACTGACGCCCAGTGAGCTTCGCTGATGTACATCGTCTTGTTGTTGTCCATTTTCATTACACCAAAAGACTTGGTGACGGCCTCTGTGTCGCTCTCCTCCAGTCCATCCACTTCATCGTCAAGCTCGAGATCCTGGGAAGTCTGCACGGAACCAATGCTGTCGTTGCCGGAAACGGCAGCCACTGCAGCAGTAGGCCCGGCTGATTGCGACCCATTGGTCATAAGTGACAGAACCAGGCTTTCCAGCCTATCTATTCTGTTCTGCATGTCGTCAGGAGAGCTAGAGGCGCTTTGCGCCAGTGAGTTCTTCTTTCGAGCACCGGGCTGGGCATATGAGCACGAACTAGCATCTCCTCTCTTCACACAGTTTTCGCAAGGATGACCGCGGTTGCATTTTAGCCTGCAGGAAATCGTCAGTTAGGGATGCCATGAAAATGAAAGAGTGCGGCCTCATTTGAGAACTTACTTTCTCTGTCGGCAGGGGGCGCAGGAAAGCGGGACCCTGTTCCTCTTCCTGACCACTCTGTATTGACCCTCAGGCGAATGTCCGGTGACACTGGATGAGGTAGAAGGAGGGGTTGGCGTCATGTTGCGATATCAAAAACTTCTTCAACAGCGGGCGTTTATTGCGAAAGAACTTCCAGTGCCGATTGAGCACAAATAATAACGTGTATTTAGCGACACGCGATGGAGATCACAGCCCCGCTCGTTTTCGATAGTATGTATGGCGAATTGACCAGAAAACCCAAGGCAGCCAGCTTCTTCTCGGCTCAAACCGATTCGTGCTAAACAACTGTCCGGCTCTTTCTGCGTCTCTCTTCAGACCCGTTTCAGAGGAAGTTTTCTGGTGTCAACAGCGGACGATGTAACCCGGACTTCTTCTCCAGGCTAAACAAACGAGCCACAGCACACTTCGCAAGCGGAGCCACCGGAAGTCTGGCGTGGATTGGATGGACGAGAAAATGCTTCCAGAAAGAAACCCAGGTCGCTCAACCCAATCTTTTTTGTGTGAATGGCCGCTGGGAATAGTGGGGTCGGCTTGACAGTAGACGTTGGCGGCCGTTTCGCACTCTGCTCCGCTTGGTGTCGGCTGAAGATCCAGCGGCGATGGGCGGGGATCGGGGATGTCGCTCGCAGCGGGCGCGGGGAGAGAGACTCCGTGCAGGGAGGTGGTTGTCTTTTCGCGATGGCAGCAAACGGAGCGCGGCCGGTGGGATTACCTGGACGAAGTGAGACGGGGGGACCGAAGACTCTTTAAATAAGATGGACGAGCTGCTGATCGACGTATCGCTAGTCTGGCCGCCTGGTCGCTCTGGGTCGCCGTACAGCCTGCCCGTCGACCGAGAACGGCTGAACTTTAAGTCTTACTTTTGCCATTGTTTTATTGTTGATTTTATGAATATGTTAATCGCATGATCAATGGCATTTTCTTCACGATGCCTTTGAGACATAATGGCCTTGCATGAGATACGCGCAAAGATCGTAGAGCAGCTATACCGCTAACACTACGAGGGTCTCCCTTCTGCTGCAAACGCCGATCAACGCTCTTCTTGTTACCAAAGACGCAGGAACAAAACAGAATAATCAGTTCTGACAGCTAACTTGTTCGATTGTGCAGCCTGGCTTGTCAGAGCAGAGGCAGGCGCATCGCATCCGACTGCGAGAGGAGCGGTATTGCATGTCCCAGATATCATGTATCATGACGTTGTGCTCGGTGCCGAGGTTACGTTCAGACTTGGTGGCTAGTGATCAGCAAGAAGTTCAGAGGAGCATCTTGAAACGCTCTTCCCATTGCTATGTCCCTCAAAATAATCCAATGATGAATTTATGCACGTTGAGCAGACAGCTTTAAGCGTGGTCGAGGGTCGAGAAGACATGATGAAACGGCGATCTCTTCCGCAAGCGGCTAGCTTGTACGTCACCTGATATCTAACCACGTGATTAACGTGCTATCGTCGGCGCTGTCTCCATGCGCGATGATAAAGTATGCCCCTATGCAAGCGCTCATTGGCAGGTCTGTTATGAGTCATACGCCTGAAAAATAAGCAAAAAACACATTAAACACTGCCTGTGCCGGCATTTACGGACAAAAGCGCTTAAGACCGACAGCCGCATCCGTGTGTTTGATTGGCTGGCGCAGGACCCACTGCGTGTAGCTTACATAATTTCTATGTATTTCATGTAGTCAAGCCTGAGTTTTATAATTTTATTAATTTGTATACAAATGTCCATATGCATATATTCAGATGGTCCATGAACCATTGGTGATGATCTCCGCTAGCAGGAGATACAGACTCTCGACAGCACACATCATGCAAGCCTTGCTGCAATGAACAGGGTATACGCTGCAAGGCTCACCATAAATGGCCATGGCAGCGAGGCGCACTCACTGGTGCCACACAACTGATTGCTCACAAGTGCTGCCATGGGGGGCACAAATTCAAGGCAACAATGTTTAGAATAATATGCTAGGCATATTCTACAGAACCAACAGACAGCCAACGGAGCAGAGCCATTTCTCTGATCGCCTCGCCTAGAGCCGAGGGGACAAAGCAGACAAGGCTGACCCGTTTGCAAGTCTAGGCCAATTAGCAGATTTGGCGCGCAAACAATAAAAATGGCCAAGCATGCCTATATTAATATTCTGCCCTCTGGTCTGCAGGTGATGTCAGCGCAGCCATGAGGTCTGCCAACTCACCGCCCAGTAAACGCCCACAGCTCCTGCCCCACGCACCATCACCCCGACAAAGAGACAACAACAGCAAACGCTGCCGTGTCTCATGGCTGCGTTGCCTATTTAATGAAGAAATCTCCTATCTCATCTTTATTTCTATCTTTACCTTTTGCTTCTCACACCCATCCCTCTTCTCAATTTCTGCTCCTTCTGCGCAACTCAACGACCCGTTTTGGTGGTCCTAAAGCTTAGCGTCTTCTAGAGCATCGTCGATCTCTCCCAACAGCAATATTTTTGACGACCACCTTTTGCGCCCTCTTGTTCACCTAGGACGACTCAATTCACTTGTCCCTTTATTGTACTGAGTCACTTTTCAACGTAGCTTTCTAACGTCATGTCGGACCGCCGTGGCCGAGGGGGGCCCCGAGGAGGAGGCGGCGGTGGCGGCGGTAGAGGCCGTGGTGCCAGCCAAGATCTTCCTTTCCGTGACTCTGGCCGGGGACGTGGCGGAGATCGTGGAGGAGGAGATCGCGGTCGTGGAGAATATCGTGGCCGAGGAGGTGATCGTGGCCGCGGAGAATATCGCGGACGTGGAGGGGATCGTGGTCGTGGCGGCTTCAGTAATGATGGGCCCTTCAGAGGCCGTAGAGGTGGCCGTGGGCGTGGAGGCCGAGTCCCTGCGACCATTTACACGTGAGTTTTCATTTTCACTGGAGAGATGGCTTTTTATTGCTTGATCTCACCACAAATACAGAGACCCTGAGGGTATTTTGCCTCCGTCTGCTACAGTTACCAAACTTGAAGACACCATTGAGAAGGGCCTTATCAAGTTACCCCAAGAGGCTACGTTTCCTCATCGACCAGGCTACGGCACACAGGGACGACAGATCCTGCTGTTCGCGAACTACATGGAGCTGGTCAGCAATTCCAAGAAAGACTTGTATCGGTATGCCATCACAATTGGCAAAGGTCCAAATGGCAGCCTCCCCTCGGCGAAGAAATGCAAGCAAATTGTTCGTCTATTGATAGAGCAGGCTTTTGCTGAAAATCAGGAAGACGTTGCCACTGATTACCGGTCGACCTTAATCTCCCGTGAACCTCTTAGCATCGAGGATGAAGATTTCCAAGTGAAGTGGAAGGCCGAAGACGAGGACACATATCCGGAGAACCCAGCTGTCTATCCTGTCACCGTCCAATATACAGGAACAGTCAGCGTTCCACAGCTCGTGGACTACCTGACTTCCTCGAACGCCAGCAGCGCATTGGCCAACCAGGCTGAGATCATTCAGGCCTTGAACATCGTCGTTGGCCACGGTCCAAAGTCCGATCTTCGCGTAGGAACAGTCAGTGCCAACAAACACTTTTCTCTTACCCCAGGACCCAATGATCGTGGGACACTGGGAGGCGGGTTAGAGGTCATTCGCGGCTTCTTTATAAGCGTTAGAGCTGCAACTGCACGAATTCTTGTCAACGTGCAGGTGAAGAATCTAGCATGTTACGAACCCGGGCATTTGGAACAGTTAATGGGCAGCTGTGGTTTTCGTCCCGGGAGCCGGCCCATGGAACGCTTTATTAAGACCTTGAGGGTTGAACTCCTCCATCTCGAAAAGAAAAACAAAGGCGGAGCAGTCAAACGTCGTGTGAAAAGCATTTGGGGGTTTGCTACGCAGCAAGATGGTGCGAGCCAGGAGAAACGCCCTCAAGTTGCCCACTATGGTGCCGGCCCAGGAGACGTTAAGTTCTGGCTCAACGAAGCGGGCCCTGGCCCAGGACCCAGTGATGGAAGCAAAAGCAAGAAGGGTAAGAAGCCTGCCAGGGAAGGACCTGCAACTCCTGGTGGCTACATTACTGTGGCAAAATACTTCAAGGATCGTAAGCTTTAATTTACCAAGTCCCAGTTTTTCTGATTTCAACAGATTGCTGACACCAAGCCAGGCTACAACATTCAATCCAATCCCAAACTACCTGTTATTAATGTTGGATCTCTCCAAAACCCATCTTATGTTCCCGCCGAGGTCTGCATCGTCATCCCTGGACAACCAGCCAATATGAAACTTTCCCCTCAGCAAACCCAGAACATGATTGGGTTCGCCGTTCGAGGCCCCGGTGCCAATGCTGATTCAATCGTCCGAAACGGTACTCAGCTTTTAGGGTTCGGACCTAACAACCTTGGTGCTACTTTGGTCAGTCGTTGTTTGCATCCTTGTCTGTGAATTGAATCTAGCTAACCAGGGTTATATTTGTAGTCGGCATTTCAACTGATTCCAAATACTCGTCTCCTCACTGTCCACGGGCATGTTCTGCCGGCCCCTGCAGTTACGTACCAAAAGACGAATGTTAACCCACGCGATGCCGACTGGAACATGAAGAATATTAAGTTTAACATTTCTCCTCCTCTGGGCGCCTGGGCATATGTTACAATTGGCTTGCCAGATATTCGATTACCAATCGATGATTTTGTTGCAAAATTGAACGAGGTAGGCATCGCGGCCAAGAAACCTACAGCCTCGTTCAACGCAAACCCCAACCAAGACCATATCCGGTCTGTATTTGTGGAAGTATCCAAGAGAAATTTCAATTTTGTTCTGGTCATCCTACCTACTCGCGATACCGCAATTTACAACTGTGTCAAACAAAGCTGTGACATCCGATATGGCATCCGCCATGCCTGCGTTGTTGCAGAAAAGTTCGCCAAGCCTGGCAACCACCAGTACAACGCTAACGAGGCTCTGAAAATCAATCTCAAGTTGGGAGGAACGAACCAGCTTGTCGGTAGACTTGGCATCGTCGAAAAGGGCAAGACCATGCTTGTCGGCATTGATGTTACCCACCCCTCTCCAGGTTCGGCCAAAAATGCTCCTAGTATCGCCGCTATCGTGGCCTCGATCGACAAGAATCTAGGGCAGTTTCCAGCCGATATTCGAATCCAAACCGGTAAGCAGGAAAAAGTCGATGCGCTCGACGATCTACTTGTCTCGCGACTGGCTCTGTGGAAAAAGCAGAACAAAACGTACCCGGAGAACATCATTGTCTACCGTGACGGCGTGTCAGAAGGCCAGTACGGTATGGTCATTAATGATGAGCTACCGCAACTCAAGAGGGCATGTACCAAGGTGTACCCCACTGCAGACACAAAGAAGGGTGTTCCACGCATCTCGATCGTGGTCGTTGGCAAACGCCATCACACGCGCTTTTACGCAACAACAGACCAAGACGCGGATGATCGGTCAAAGAACCCGCCCACGGGCACTGTTGTCGACCGCGGCGTGACCGAAGCTCGCAATTTTGACTTTTTCTTGCAGTCTCACAAGGCTCTTCAAGGAACCGCGCGGCCGGCACACTATTACACTGTGTATGATGAAATCTTCCATAAAGAGAAACCACAGCCGCCCTTCCAAAACACCGCGGATGTACTACACGACCTCACCCACCGGCTGTGCTACACGTTTGGCCGCGCCACGAAGGCCGTCAGTATCTGCCCACCGGCGTACTACGCGGATTTGGTTTGTGAGCGTGCTCGCTGCTATCTGTCTGAGATTTTTGACATGCAGCTGGATCAGTCCACGCCGGCTGCTAGTGAAGCTGGCACGGTCCGTCAACAGCAGGTGGACCCTAATCGAATAGCTCTTCACCAGAACATCAAGAACACGATGTTTTACATTTAGTGTTCCTTATCGCTCTGAAAGAAGTGAATGTGGATGTGGATATCAAATTGGCAAGTTATCGTCATGCTACTTGTCTGTTTGGATTTTGTCTTCTCTTTTTGGCACACTTTGGATGATCTTTTTGGGAGAGGCAATATTTGTCGATTTTTTTTTTTGTTTTTGTTTTTATTCTTATGTTTATTTTTAGTTGAATCACGATCCAGATTGAATACGATCGATACATGACATGAACGAGTTTATGACTTTTTCGGTTTTTCTGTTCCTTGTTTTTTTTTTTTTTTTGAACGTTTCTTGCAGTTATGTGTATCCAGTGATGGAATAGGTCCATGTCAAACCCCCACACAGGAAGAAAGAGTATGGACAGAATGGTAGTTCTTCAATATTATTAGTTTTTTCAATTTTAATAACGCCTCCTCGCAGATATCACATGTTTAGAAACTGATCAACGGGTAAGAGCCATGACCTACTCCGCTCAGCTCATTCAATTCAATTCAAATGTTGAATGTTTACTTCCGGACATGGATGTACACACTAGTTGACAGGAAGAAAATCAATAAATTAACAAATACGAGTTCGAATAGTACAATCGATATTTCACAGCAACAAGTGTTAAACAAGTTTCTTTAAAAAAAAACACAAGGAAGAAAAAAAAAGGAAAGAAATGAATACATACATACAATTCAAAATCAAAATAACGCGTAGAAAAGAAAAATAACGTAAACGTACGCTGTAACAAAAAGATAGAGAGACAGGGGGTGGTCATGAACCATTATCATACTCGTGCACATACATTTGTTGAATTGCCTTTTTTTTTTTTTCTGTTTTGCTTTGTTGTTTTTGACGAGAGAAATCAGTCGGACTGCCTGGGTATAAAAAGCAATTTTGGTAGTAGTATTGGCACAAGTGTACAGGTACTAAAGAACAAGATCAATCTACTCATCATCATCGCCAAACCCCCAGCTTGGCTGGAAAGTGCTGCGCTTGATAGACGGCTTGGGCGCCTGTTTCTTGGGCTCAGGCGACTCATCGTAGTTGTCCCACGAGGCGTTCATCATCTGGACGGCCTTGGCGCGGTCGGCGCTGATGGGCTTGCTCTCGGTCTTCTGGACAGGCTCATTCTCATCAGGGGGGTTGGAGTCGGTAATAGCCCAGTGGCTGTCAAAGTCCTTGCTGCGGAATGTGTTGTTGGGCACGATGGCATGTGGTAGTTTGGGCTCGGTCTCTTGAGGCTTTGGTTTGGCGTTTTCTTCTTCATCGTACACATTGTTCTGGTACAAACCAAGTCCCTTGTTGTGCGCGCCGCCGATAATGCGTTTGTTGTCCCTGCTGTCAAATCCATCGTCGTCGGTTATGGAGAAGTGAGTCTCTGCATCGCGACGAGGCTTCACAACGGGCGGCCGTGCTGGCGGGGTTTCTGCGAGCTCTTCTTCGTTGTCACTCCAGCCAAAGTGGCGGACGTCTTGGGGAAGCACTTTTCCGCGTGGTTTCTCGGGCGTTGTGAAATCAGCAAAGTCCCACTGAGACATAGGACGGAGCTTTCTTGCTGGACGCTCGGGGATTTCCGTCTCCTCACCGGCCATGTCGAAATGGGTAAACTTTTGGGGGTGCGACTTGTATCGAGGCTCTTTCTCTTCCTTGGGAGCTTCGCCTTCTTCGCCAAACAGGTTGATGGGCTGATGGTTCTTGTTCGATCCGGCCTTTGGCTGAACACGGCCTTGGGGGGCCTGTTGTTCGCCCTCGGTCGGTCCGTCCTCATTGTCAAAAACGCGGATCGGCTGGAAGTTCTTGCTGGAGCCAATTCGAGGCTGAACAGCGCCGGGGACAGGCTCGTCGGAGTCATCTCCAAACACACGAATGGGCTTAAAGTGTTTGTTTGCACCTGCTCTTGGTGAGATGACGCTTTCCCGCTGGTTGGTAGGCGCGTTTTCGTCGTATCCGCCAAACAAAATATCATTGGCGTCATGGACTGGGGGCCTTGTTGACGAAGGGGCATAAGGAGCGACGACAGATCGGTATTGGTCATCATCGTCATCGCCAAACAGAGACAACGACGTGTGCGGATCTTTGATGTGCCTCTTTGTGGGAGACGCTGATCGAGCAGCGGCCGGTTGTTGTTGGTCTTGTTGTTTTGGTTGCGCGCTGGTCTGCGCTACAGGCGTCGAGTTTCCCTGTGCTGCAATGGCATTGGTGATGAGCCTGGACTGGTCTTTGGCATCGCGAATTGGCCAGTTGCGTCCGCTGGATCCAATGACCTGGACTTGTTTGAGAAGCGACCCCTGGTCCCAGTAAACCCTGATCTGCTGGATTTGGGCCTGCGAATCGAATCGAACGATGTGCACCTGCAACAACGCTAATTAGCATCAAATTGGAAATACACATAATGCATGTAATCAATAGCCTGTAGATGATCGACAAAAACGCACCGTTGGAAAAGTCACCACGCGGTCGGCCAGGAAATTATCGTCCATCGACGGGAGATAAGCCCCTCCACCAGACACAAACTCGAGCGTGGTGTCAACGTCGAGCACCAGCGCATCTGCAGTCTCAATGGCACTGAGCGTCTTGTCGCCCTTTTTCTCGACGATTTTCTGCTGGCGCTGCAGATGGGTGAGCACTGCATCGGCGCCGTTGATCGCTGTGGTGGTGGTGATGTAGTTGAGCGACACGTCGCGGCCGAGGGGCCCGGCAGATGGGTTCGCCAGGAAGCGCTCGTAGACAGCCTGGAGAGACATTTCGGGGGTTTCTTTCTGCGCCGTGCAGAGAGAGATTGAGAGGTCAATGTCGATTGTTTACTGTTGGTTGACTGCTGTGTTGACAGCGGACAGTTGAGATCAAGGGCGGGGCGGGAGAGTAAACAACGGTCTTTCTTCACTCTGTCTTGGGATGCGGCGCGACTGCCTCTCAACAACACAGTAATGCTTCGTCCACAGAAAGGAGAAAGCAACTGTTTACTTTTCTGAGCTGAGAGGAAGGAGTTTGGTAACAGTTGGCTTGGCTCGTCCAGCTAGTCCATATCCTACCAAGGAACTACCCTAATAATAACAAAAACAGTGGCAACCTCGGAGAACGCCCACGCGCAGCTCCTCTCTGCATGCAGGCTGCACGTTCTTCTGCATAATCCATAGTAATTTACGGAGTCCCTGCTTCATGCGTCGTACTAAGGCTTTCGAGCCAGTGTTTCACCAGCAGCGTCTAACCGCAACTGCGCCAACGGTTCCCGGCCTAAGGCGAGTGTTTTAATCTTACTGCTCTCGGCCCCCGCAGTGATACTACAGTTAATTAGCCATGGGCGAACGCCGCGTTCTGGCTTCTTCTGGAAGCTCTCGTTTTGTTTTTTTGCTTTTGCTTTTTTTCTCTACAGAAGCTGTGTTTCAGACGACAAAATGAAGGCTTGGTGAGGGCTTGGTTACCCACCGAAGCTGCTATTATGGTTAAGCACTGTTCAACACGGTCAATTATTAAATGCCCTCTCAGGAGTCTCGGTGGGCCAGCAATTTGAGGTCACATCGCTATTGGGTTGCAGATTGCAGTAGTTCGCCAAGTTTTAGTTATAAGTCAAGTCATATCACTACGTACTAACAGTTACCCACTCGATCCTGGGCCTGCAGACTAGCCAGAGGTCCAGAGTTCCAAAACTTGCATTCGTTCACTGCGTAGTGCTAGTATAGCTATTATTCATTATTATGTACAAAAATGCATTTTTCGTATGAGCTGGCAGTTGGTGATGCCAGTCGCGTTTTCTGCGCCCGTGGTGCTCAACAGAGTCAACACAAGCTGCCATGGTGTGTCGGTTCGTACTTCAGTCTCAAGTATATATCACTCCTCAAGTATCACCAGAAAGAGGGGACGGCTGGTTGTCTTTGTTCCATGGGTTTGTGTAAAAAGATCAGCATTTCAGCTGCTGCACTGCTGCAACGGCTAGTGGCCACAAGTAACAGCACATGTGCTGCTATGCGCCTGCAAATGTCTCACAGAGTTCTATACCATGATTAGCAAGTGATCCTCAAATGGTTTTCCACAAAAAACTCACCCCAAGTAGTCTTCTTTGATGGTTCCAATGGCATTGATCGCCGACACGTCGGGCTTCACACCAAGAATCTTCAAGCGAAGACTCGTCCCTCGCTCAATGACCTGCTCTGCATGGTCTGTGTACTGCGGCGGAACTGTGCCAGGTTCCCACTTAATGTCAGATGGAATATTCTTGCGAGCGATGAAAACGGACAATGGGCCAGCAAGTGTGAAGATTCCTGTGGGTTTGACAGAGGTCACGATGGCGTCCACCTGTTTTCGCTTGTTAGAACAGACAAAAAGCAACATTGAGAGAATATGTATTGTACCGTCTCTCCTCTGAAAGGCTTCCAAATGATAGCACGATACTTGATTGTGTATTCAGCATGGCCGCTGCTGGGTATCACTCGTCCCTCGCCAATATCCACCATGTCCATGACACAAATCACAAAGTGATCGCCCGTGCATCGCCCCTCTTCTTCCTCGTTCAGTCGCGTAATCAGGTATTCCTTGACATTTGGTCCAAAGTACGACGGGTGCAGGGTCACAACTTTTGTCTCCTCCTTGAGGAAGAACATTTCCTCGACTTCGGCGAGAACGGCGGGTATAAAGTGAGGGGAACGGCGTAAGAGGGTCAGACGAGTAGACTTTCAAAAACTCGCAAGCTTCAACAGCTATATCGCTAGTATTCGACCGGTTTTCGACGTCTACCAAGTTGTGTCGAGGTGTGTCGTAGTCGCCGTTTGTTCAAAGGTAATCAAAGAATGAGAGCTTCAGCCACCATGCTCAAAATAGACGGAACAGTGCACAGACAAGCAGCAGACAACAGACGAGCAGCGGAATCCGGTGAGCGAAGAGACTGGCGAAAACGAGCGATCGTGACCTTGGTCAACCTGCACTGTCGCTCCGCCAAACAGTTCTTGCTTGATTCCGCGTTATTGGAGGTTATCGTCAATCCAGGTCACGTGATGGACCCACCTCAAATTACGCATCACGCAGACACAAAGCTTCTGCCTTTGAGAATATCACAGCAGTCATTCATATGTTTTCCTCTTCTCAAAATAATATCCTAATAGTGATATACTATTCTCTTCGCTTGAGCTTTATACATATGGCCGGTGCGAGACCAGCCACTTAGCGACAGCTCGTCAGCCTCGGCACCCGCTAACACGGATAAGTAATAACTCCAGCAAATGTCATGAGATCGATGTAACGAAGCCTCCCTCCACCACCACCACTCCTCCTGCTCTATCTTTATTTCGCTGCTCCCCTGGTTACACCGCAGACAAAGGAGATTGTCAGCTTGGAATACTCGAAACCATGGCTCTCAATCTTGAAAAACAGCTCATCTTCGTGCGTCTCTTCCCCGGACAACAAGCACAGCGGAAATACTAACGATGCGCAGTATGGAGCTTATCACCACAACCCGGTACCTTCTATCTCTAGATAATTGCAGGCCCGTGGCCGTTTTACTCAGAATTTGTCCAGGTGAACATCGGAATTCACATGATCTTCGTCCCGGTTATTCTTATCACATCTTTCCAGCTGGTCAGCGCTTCCACTCTTCCTCAAGACGATCCACGTTAACCCCCCACACAGGCCATCAACATTCCCTTCGTCGTCAACTTACCGGAGGCTCTTCAATACCAATACCTACCGCTTAACGTCGGAACAATTGCGACGATAGTATATGGCGTCGGATACGTGCTGCTCGAGCCCGTCGTGGGCCTCTTCTCTATCCCGGTACTGCTCAGTGCCACGGCCTACATGAACTACCTGACCCAAACCTACGGGGCCGCCGCTACGTCCTGGTCGCTTGGAATTCACATTGTCTCATGGATTGCCCAGTTTGTCGGCCACGGCGCCTACGAAGGCCGGTCGCCCGCCTTGCTCGACAACATTTTCCAGGCGCTCTTCCTGGCGCCGCTTTTTGTTTTCCTCGAGTATTTGTTCACCCTTGGATATCGTCCAGAGTTGCAGCGCCGGGTGGAGGCTGGGGTACAGAAGAAGATTGCAGAGTTCAAAGCTGAGAAGTCTGAGAAGAGCAAGTAATGCACTATGAGGTTGTGTGAAGTAATGGAGCAATGTTAGTATGTAGCCCGGCAACGAGCCGGCTGCCTTGGCGCCTTGGTGCCTTGGTGCCTTGGTGCCTTGGTGCCTGAAGGAGCAGCAGGTGACTATTAGCGGTTAGTCAGCCGTAACACGAAAATTTACCGAAATCTCCCGGAGGGACAAGTGGCCGCAATAAACAAGAAAACACAGCCGGCTGGGCTATCCCGGCCGCACGCAACGGTAAAACTCTGGCAGACAGACGTGTGTAGATGCGTACAAAACAGAATAATAATAGCCATCGCTCGTAAAGTTCGTGCAGCGACCCAGGCGTCACGTGCGGCGACTCGCTCAGGCTGACGCTGTGCCGGCCCGACTCGGAGGCGCTGGGGCGCTTCGGCCAACTGGGTTAGCGCGGCCTGCGAAACCTCCTCCCAGACGACAAAGCTTCCCTCGCCCGTCCGCATCCTCTCCCTTCAACCACCTCCTCCCCCAATTACATCTTTCCTTTAGGGAAACCACTCTCAACTCCCTCTGAACTTCATATCACAATGTTCAGGAACGCTTTGCGGCAATCCAGCCGCTCCGTGGCTGCCGTCTCCGCCACTGGCAGGCTGGCTTCGGTGAGTACAGCAAACCTCTTCACCACCCCCGACCGACCGCAGCTTCATCACCTGCAACCACACCACCACGGCGAAACCTGCCTCAATGGCATCGATTATCGCTTCTACTACCTTTCAATCACCCATTGAGCCTGTTTTGACGCGTTTCGCGCCCATGGTCCGGTCGCTAACAAATTTTTTCGTTCCCTTCTCGCTAGGCCCGCGTCGCTGCTCCCAGTCCCTTCGCTGCTGCTTCGAAGCAGGTCCGCACATATGCCGCCGAGGCCAAGGCTGCTCCCACCGAGGTCTCCTCCATCCTTGAGCAGAGAATCCGAGGTGTCCAGGAGGAAGCTGGTCTTGCCGAGACTGGACGTGTCCTCTCCGTCGGGTATGGCACCCTATTTTCCCGACCGCATCACCTCAATATAGACCTTTTTGGTTTTTTGTGGTTGAAATCACCTAGACAACGCTAATGGAGAAAATTACAGTGACGGTATCGCTCGTGTCCATGGTATGACCAATGTCCAGGCTGAAGAGCTTGTCGAGTAAGTGAACCTTGACATTTCTATATATCTATTAAAAAAATTAAAAATAAACACAAACTAACCACAATACAGATTCGCCTCTGGCGTCAAGGGCATGTGCATGAACTTGGAAGCCGGCCAGGTCGGTGTTGTGCTTTTCGGTTCTGACCGTCTCGTCAAGGAGGGTGAGACTGTCCGCCGTACTGGAGAGATTGTATGTTTTTCTTTCTCCTTGTAATCCCCCCTTTTGATATTAATAGCATTACAGGTCGATGTTCCCGTCGGTCTTGAGCTCTTGGGCCGTGTCGTCGACGCTCTGGGTAACCCCATTGATGGCAAGGGACCCATCAACACCTCGGCGAAGAGTCGTGCTCAGCTCAAGGCCCCCGGTATCTTGCCTCGTCGCTCCGTCCACGAGCCTGTCCAGACTGGTCTCAAGTCCGTCGACTCCATGGTTCCCATCGGTCGTGGTCAGCGTGAGTTGATCATTGGTGATCGTCAGACCGGTAAGACTGCCGTCGCTCTTGACGCCATTCTTAACCAGAAGCGCGTCAACGCCGCTGGTGAGGAGTCCAAGAAGTTGTACTGTGTCTACGTTGCCGTTGGTCAGAAGCGTTCCACCGTCGCTCAGCTCGTCAAGACCCTGGAGGAGAACGACGCCCTGAAGTACTCCATTGTCGTTGCTGCCACTGCTTCCGAGGCCGCTCCTCTGCAGTACATTGCTCCTTTCACTGGTAAGTTTTTTTTTTCCTTGTTTCGATTTTATCTCGTTTTTTTGTCAAGATTTGGCTCTGCTACGATCTGGCTTTTCCTCATCTGCATTTGGGAGGGCCGCCCATTTGCAAATATTTGGGCACCAAGCGCCATCACGCTGCCGCTGCCGATGAGGAACTTGCCGCCGCAGAGTCTCCCGACTCTCCGTCGGGATAGCAACTTTTATCTGCACTGTTTTTTATTTTTAACTTCTATCAACATTTCATTTTAACTTATGGATAGGTACCGCAATGGCGGAGTTCTTCCGTGACAATGGCCGCCACGCCGTCATCATCTTCGACGACTTGTCCAAGCAGGCCGTCGCTTACCGTCAAATGTCTCTTCTTCTCCGTCGTCCCCCCGGTCGTGAGGCCTACCCCGGTGACGTCTTCTACCTCCACTCCCGTCTTCTCGAGCGTGCCGCCAAGCTCAACGACAAGCACGGTGGCGGTTCCCTGACCGCTTTGCCCATCATTGAGACCCAGGGTGGTGATGTGTCTGCCTACATTCCTACCAACGTCATTTCCATTACCGATGGTCAGATCTTCTTGGAAACCGAGTTGTTCTACAAGGGTATCCGTCCCGCCATTAACGTCGGTCTGTCCGTGTCTCGTGTCGGTTCCGCCGCCCAGGTCAAGGCCATGAAGCAGGTCGCTGGTTCCCTCAAGCTCTTCTTGGCCCAGTACCGTGAAGTCGCTGCCTTTGCCCAGTTCGGTTCCGATCTGGATGCCTCCACCAAGCAGACTCTCAGCCGTGGTGAGCGTCTCACTGAGCTCCTCAAGCAGAAGCAGTACTCCCCCATGGCCGTCAGCGAGATGGTTCCCCTTATCTTCGCCGGTGTCAACGGTCTCCTTGACACCATCCCCGTCAGCAAGGTTGAGAAGTGGGAGGAGGACTTCAAGGCCTACCTCAAGTCCAGCCAGCCTGACGTTCTTTCCACTATCGACAAGGAGGGTCAGCTCAGCAAGGACCTTGAGAACCGCCTCCGCGAGATCATCGTCGACTTCAACAAGACCTTCTCGTCGTAGGTGACGCAAAATAATAATGGGTGTTGTTCGTGCGCCATGTATTGTTTTTCCTAACACTATCTGTGTATAGAACAAGATAGCTTGTGTACAATTTGAGACCAGTATTTTCCTTTGTTCCACAAAAAGCGAATTGTGTCTGGTCTTTTTGGCCTAGTAATCTTGATCTTCACGCAGGAGTTTGTAATTCTACACGGCCATTGACTGGCATCCGCATTAGCCGAGTGATATTGGCACAACGGCCAATCCTGCATATTTGAAATTTGTTTTGTATTTCGCTTGAATTCTAATTCAAAGTTGTATCTTAATTAAATAGACATTTCTTTCATTCATCCCTTCTTTCAAGATCTGTGCATTGGATATGCAGTATGTCTAGCCAACATGCAAAGGCTATTATATGTAGAACTGGTCAATTTACAAATTTTATAGATCAAAATGAAATCTACCTGCCCAATCGCATGGCATTGCTCACTCTTTCCCGTTGGATATGGCACCGCCGGAATCGGACATGGATGCTGGATGCTGTCATCGATAAGATTGGCCCGCCCTAAAATTTTATTTCTCCCCCGCCAACATTCATTGAACTCGCAAAAACAAATCACTTGGTCAATACGTATTGGGTTATTTCAGACAGACCTGAAAACTCAGTGATCAATTTATTATTTTTATTTTCTTTTTTGGAAGAATTCTCTGGAGTCGAGTTCACAGAATGTCATCCGCCGCCCCGCCGTCTTGCAAGGTCGTGCTGGCCAAAAACATCGCCAATGGCTTGCTTGCTGAAGTCCAAGAAGGATTGAAGACACTGGACAAGAAACCGCATCTGGTTGGGTTTTTGGCGAACGATGATCCTGCTGCGCGCATGTATGCGGACTGGACGGAGAAGACATGTCTTGAGAAGTGAGTATTCATATATATATATACAAGCTGTCATTCCCTCGATATTGCTGGTATAGATCGCTAATTTTAATTCTCAGTG
Organism: Talaromyces sp. P118-02; assembly: GCA_037040535.1. Taxonomy (NCBI): domain Eukaryota; kingdom Fungi; phylum Ascomycota; class Eurotiomycetes; order Eurotiales; family Trichocomaceae; genus Talaromyces; species Talaromyces sp. P118-02. The sequence continues at coordinate 79,863 of JAXQGY010000171.1, forward strand.
GCTACCGCTATTCCCGCCGCGACGTCTCCAAAGACGACATCGAAGAAGCCATCCTCGCCGCCAACACCGACTCGGACGTCGACGGCATAATCGTATACTACCCCATCTTCAACAACCGCCAAGACCAATACCTACAGCAAATCGTCGACATTTCCAAAGACGTCGAGGGCCTGAGCCACCGCTACGTCTTCAACATGTACCAAAACATCCGCTTTCTCGACGACGAAGCTTCGCAGAAATCCATTCTGCCGTGCACGCCGCTCGCTATTGTCAAGATTTTGGAGTACTTGCAGATTTACAACACTATTCTGCCGTTTGGGAATAGGTTGCATGGCCACACAATCTGCGTCGTTAACAGGTCTGAAGTGGTCGGTAGGCCACTCGCTGCTCTCCTGGCAAATGACGGCGCATGCGTGTACAGCGTCGACGTCACCGGCGTGCAAAAGTTTACGCGTGGCGAAGGCCTCAAGAAACGTAGACACGAGGTCGAAGATATGGAGGGCTGGACCATCAAAGACGCTGCGCCGCTGTGTGATGTTGTGATTACCGGTGTGCCCGGCGATTCGTACAAGTTTGATACTAGTTTGTTGAGGGGCGGTGCAGTGTGTATCAATTTCTCAAGTGAGAAGAATTTTGCGCCGGCTGTCAAGGATAAAGCGTCAATTTATGTGCCGTCGATTGGAAAGGTTACGATTGTGGTCCTTTTGCGGAACTTGCTGGTATGTTTTATCTCTCTCTCTCTTGTGTCTCGCGAAGGTATACTAATGTGCTCTACAGAGGATTATCCAGAATCGCGCGGCAGATGGCGCAAAGCCTGCCAGTGCGGTTGAGAAGCCTGGCACTCTCGAGGCTGCTTCGTAAGTTTTAAATGTGTTGAGGGGAAATGTATAGTATGAAAAACGGGGAGATGGCGCGGTTGTGGTTGTGGTTTGATAGACAAGGTAGAAAGTGTTGTTTGTAATGAATATAATGAAACATTGAACTCAATATTTAGAGTCCATCAACTTTAAGCTTCGTTACATGATACATCGATCAAGTACATGACACCACTTTTTTTTTTGGTTTTGTTTCCCCCCCGAACACCGATTGACTCAACATATGTAAACCTCCTGAGAAGCATTACTTCTTCTTTGACTTGGACTCGTCACTGCGCTCTTTCTCTGCCTTTGACAGAACGTCAATCTCACTAGCCAACCATTTGCGCAACGGCTCTGGATGAAACACGCCCTCGGAAGAGAACCAGACGGTGAACGGGGCTTCGATTTCCTTTTGTTGTATAACCTTGCCGGATTTCTCAGTGTAGGTAATGTTTAGTTTATATAGCGGGCTGTGTTTCTTTGTGGACGACTTGATCGTAATCTATCCCATCACTCGCGTCAGTATATATAATTTTGTGGCTTGTATAGGTCAACGTACCCTTTCACCAGTCTTCCTCTCCCCCTTGAACACCTCGCCCGCATCAACCGCCCAGATCCAAAAGGTCAGGATCGAGTTCAGCGTAAAGTACGCGACCACCGCAGCCTTCACCCAGGCTGCCTCGGTCGCTTCCCATCCTAGCTGGCGGTCTAAGTAGAAAGTGACGCCAGCGATGATCACAGCGGCATATCCGACAATGAGACGGACGTCGGTTGTAGTGTTGTTGCGCTTAAAGGCGTATTGCGAGGGGAGTCTGGACAGGTATGCGAACGAGTCGTCGGTGGTGTTTTTCAAGTCTGTTTAGAAGTAGGTGGTCAATAAAGGGCATACATATACAATGTTTTTGGTAATTGTGGACATCTGGCACGAACCATTTAGAGAGTACACTGGTACTTTTGCGGACGCCATCGGAAAAGTAGTAAACACGGTCCTGGTCTTGAATAAAGAATGCAAAATGTAGAAAGTAAGTTATAGTAATCTGGTGTTTGCGAAGATGCGGTTCCGGCGAGCTGTTCACTTGGGAAGCTCCGTCAGTGGTGGATCGATCGGGCTAGCCGCTCTTCGCAGCCCGACCTCAAATGTTGCTTGCTGCATTGTCAATCTCTTGAATTCGAGACCTCACGTCTACGCTTGTTACTGTCAGTCTGCTATAATGGCGGTTCAAGGCCTGGAGCAGACGATCCTTAGGGATCCAGCTCTCTTGTGAGTTTTCTCTGCGTTTCTGGGTCTGCAATTGAACGTTGGTGGACTGACATTTGAACCCCCTCAAGTTACTGGATCTTGATTCCTATCAGTGTTGTGATGGTATGTATTTACGCAACTTCCCTATTTATATTATAACAAAAGCTAACTCTGGATGATATAGATACTGACAGGTATCCTTCGCCACTATGCCACCGTGCTCATGAACTCTCCGCCCAAACCCGCGCGCACTCTTCTCGAATCCCGCGAACGCCTCTCCCTCATCCGCGGCGTGAACCTGCGCAACAATGCCTCTGCCGTGCTGAACTCTGATGGCTTCGAAGCGCGCAAGGATTACCTTATCAACGCCTACCAAGACGGCTCTTTTCTCAAGGATCCCGAGAACCGTGGCCAGCCCCCGGCAAACCCAATGTCCGACCCGGCTGCTATGGAAGGAATGATGGGTATGATGAAGGGAAATATGATGATGATGATTCCGCAGACGTTGATTATGAGTTGGATCAATGCTTTTTTCTCGGGTTTCGTTATTTGTAAGGAAACCCTAACATTTTGGGGGAGAGGTTGTTGCTAACCGGGTGGATTGATAGTGAAATTGCCGTTCCCACTCACTATTCGTTTCAAATCGATGCTTCAATCTGGCGTTGCCACGCGCGACCTTGATGTTAGATGGGTGTCTAGCTTGTCGTGGTATTTCCTGAATTTGTTTGGTCTTCAGTCGATTTTTGGGTTTATTCTTGGTGCTGACAACTGTACGTTTTTCTTCCCCCATAACCCTGATGGATTACATTCTTATGCTGATTATTTAGCTGCCAACCAAATGGCCCAGCAAATGGCCATGGCCAACCCAGCAGCCGGAGCCAACCCTTTCCAGCCCGGCTCAGACCCGGACAAGATGTTCAAAAGCGAGGCTGAGAATCTGGAAGTGATGGAATACTTTAGTGTTCTCGATGGAATTGAGGAGAGAATGCTGCACAACTGGAGATAGAGGAATGCCTCTTTGGTTTTGGATTAGAGATGAAGAGAGAAGAATATTGGCTAGTCGGTTCAGGTTCGTTTGCATGAAAGATGTAATTAAATGTTTTGAATGTTACGACTGGAGAGTACGTCATGGATCGAAGTATAGAGCAATAATTTACGGTCATAATTGAAGTCAAGTCAAGCTATATACAGAGGGTCTGCTTGCTTATGGTATGGCCTGCCATCCCGAAATCGATTCCTGACGCCGTGGTTCCCATTCCATACATCATTGACCCGAATAAAAGATATTCAGGTCATTAGTCATGGACAAAAACATAAACAAAAAGGATATTTTATGGGCTGTTTAAAAGCTATTTGTAGTTGATAACGCCTTTAAGAACCCAGACCTCGCCGTTGGAAACTTGCGACGCTAGAGTGTCGACTTCAATATGACCAGGTTCAATCTGTTGAAGGCTTTGTGTTAGTTGAAAACCATTCAAACTCCAATTCTGGGGGTCACTTACAAATATCTTATCTTCTTCTTTGATCCATTTCACTTTACCTCCCCCCACGGTTGCCACTTCCTCGCCTTCAGCCCATGGACTCGCAGGAACCAAGTGAGCCTGTACAAATCGCAGCAAGTTCCGCTTCGCACGCTCCTGGCCATCAGAACCCTTGTACGCATTTACCTCTCCATACCGCTCATAATCCTCCGGGTCCTCCCAGGGTTTACGCGGCAAGTCACTAATAACCGAGTTCAGCGGGGCTAAGACAGTAGTATTTTGAGTGTTGTCGTTCAACCGACTGATAACCGGATCAAAGTCGCGAGTCAGCGATGAGAAGACATTGATTCGCGGCGTTTTGGCGAGTATGTCGGAGACGATCAGATTCGAGTGATCGCTGCTGCCGTCGTCGTTTCCAACTGGTGGCATAATGATGCTTTCGATGAGTTCTTGCAGTGTTTGATGGTCATGTATAGGCTGAGCTTCGACTTCGTGTACGATGGTCTGGTCGCAAGAATCGTAATCGTAATCGTAGTAGCCTCCGATAGCGAGCGCGGCGTTGTCGAGAAGAGCGACGAGGAGCCAGACGAGTATCGATGCGACGATCACTGCATACAGTGCGAGCTGGATGTTTTGAAAGTTCTTCATGGCTTCCAGCAGGTCCGGGTGACGTCTACAGATTGATTGGGGATGGCTGGAGAGATATGACGCAAGTGGGCTGTCCCTCGACCGGTCGTTCCGATTATCTAAGCTTGTTCTTGGCGGTTGCATACCAACCAGTAAGTAACATTTAAACAGAATGAGAGTCATTAAATGTTACTGTAGATTTACAAATTACTGTATACAAGTCCTATGGGTGCGTTTAATCTGAGAGGGTAGCTTTTGGAGCACAGCCTAACAGTTGCTTTGAAGAGAGGCTCCATCATGCTATAGTCGCTCTCGCGTAGGCGGATACCCATACCAAAGGCAGTCTGTCACGACCGACGAGGATCTCCGCGCTAATGCTACTGTAATTTAATATATGCCGGGTTTTGGCATGTTGCATGTTTCTTGCAGAACTCTACATACTCATAAAGGAGCATTTCAAGCCAACTTGAAGGCTGGCATAAAGAACTTCTTCAAATGTTGGGCGGTGGATATATATACTATACGGAGCACATGAGTGAACTATTGATAAGTTACATCAATTCATAATTTGAATGTTTCACACGTTAAAACTACATGCATACATTTAAAATACCGAATTATTAATTAATTAATTTGATCTGTAAACACATCCATATAAACTAGTTCTCTTCTTGGAGTTCTCGGTATTTAGAGTTGCTCGTACCATTCAAGGTCAATGTTCTCTGACAGTATTTCGGATACAACCACAGCATCACCGAGGAAACGAGCAGCGTCCGGTCGCTGAAGCCCTCTCATTACCAGTTCCCTCTATTTTAAAAAAATAAAAACACCAGGAAGTGTTCGATGTGGTTGAGTAATAAAGCACCGGTGATTGGCGCACGTGACCGTTATCGATAACGGAGCGGCATCGGAACTGCCACAAAAAGATGCAGCGCTCTGCCCCTCACCTGGAAACGAACATTGCAGGCCAGCACCATGTCGGCGTTGCAGACCTTCATGCTGGTTGTAGACCACGACAAGCAGGAAGCCATCAGAATCGCCGAACAGACTGCTCAAGGTAGGAGTTCCCTCTGTCGAAAAAAAACTTGAGTGATCGAGCTGATCGAAGAAGATGTCGAGAACAAGCAAACCACCCTGGTCGATGTCGTTCAATCGCTCGGCGAGTACGTTAACGATGACGATGCCATACTACGCGGAAAAGCGGTCTCGTACCTGGCGGCTGTTATCAAAGCATTGCCTCCGAAACTCCTCTCGCGACAGCAAGTACAGGTTCTAACGACCTTCTTCGGCGACCGCATTCAGGATGGAGGGGCTGTTACTGGTCTTGATACTCTGCAGAAGTCGGATAGATTCAGCAAGGAACTGAGTCAAGAAGCTGCGCGGGCGTAAGTATATACTTGCTGATTGTCCCCTCCACGCATACTTAGACCTATAGCTAACAGACTGCAGGATCTTTGAAAATTCCAAGGAACTACAAGCACGAGCACAGTCGCAGAGATATCAATTATACCAACTCCTCAATGGGTTAATGGAGAACCACAGAGCAGGTACGTATCCATCAAGCTTATGACTTCTCGGCCCTGACAAAACTAGCTCTTAAGGAAATGGGCGACGAATCCTTGATCGGAATAGTAGACCTGATGACCGGAGAAAAGGACCCCAGGAATCTAATGCTCGTTTTTTCAATCCTCAAGGTGGTCATGGTGGAATGGGATTTGGCTGGCCACGCCGATGTGAGACCGATCTCAAATGCTTGTGCGGATGCAGAGCTAACAGTTGCAGGTGCTTTTCGAGGCCGTGTACAATTACTTTCCCATCACCTTCAAGCCCCCTCCAAAGGATCCCTACGGCATCACAGCTCAAGACTTGAAAGATCGCCTGCAAGATTGTATATCTTCTAATTCATTGTTTGCGCCGCACTCTTTCCCTGCTCTCCTTGATAAGCTCGATTCTACATCGAATAACGTCAAGGTAAGACGCTGCAAATTCAACCAACGCCCCAAGTACTAATAAATTCTAGCGAGATTCCTTAAACGCTTTGTCCGCGTGTATCGCATCCTACGATGCAAATACAGTGTCGAGATATTCGATCAAAATCTGGGATACCTTGAAATTCGAAATTCTCAACGCGCAAGAAGACTTCCTTGCAGAAATGTCTTTAAATGTGATTCAAGAGATTGTGAAACGTCTTTCGGACCATGTAACAGAAGTCTCCCAGGACATACCGCTTGGGCACTTCCTGAAGCCTATCATTAAAGAATGCAATGAACAGCTGCGCGAGCCCCAGCACAAACAGGCAAAGCCTGCACGAGACATTCTTCAGGCCGTGTCTTCTGCATCAACGCCATCCTTTGTACTCATCATTCAATCGGTTGTCGCGCCGCTTTTCACCTTGTACCAAGAGGCCGACTCTATCGCGAAACAACGAGCGTTTCTCGAGACTTATGTTGCGCTTTTAGATTCAGCAATTGAAGTGTATGGGACATGGGCAGATAGGGACTTTGTCTCTCCACAAGAAAACCCTTTGGCGGCTTTTCAAGATCAATTCACCGAAGTCTTTAGCCAGGCTTTGATGGGCACAGCTAAAGAAGAAATACCATTCCGTCAAACAGCTTTGCAAGGTCTTTTACGACTTTCAAAGCTACGGAATTTCTTCCAGGACAACGAGATTGGATTATTCGTGCAGTATCTGGACGAGATCCTTCTCAAGGAAGAACCTGTAGGCTCTGGAGAGCTCAAAAAGGATGCCATTTCCGCTCTCGCGGAGCTTTCGAGACATAAATCTAAAGTGATTATGGATATCACGCTGCCAGCCTTTATGGCTACTCTTCCCGACCAGGATGATGGGAAAGAGATGAAGTACCTCTCGACATTGGACACACTCGCGCAGATCAGTACGGAAAGAGACATTTTTGAGACACTGGTCCGCAGACTCTTGAACAAATTCGATTTCCTGCTTCAAGGAGACTCTTCGAGTCCTTCATATGCCAAGGCTATAATCCTGACCATCATTTATGCCATGGAAAAGAGGTCTGATGATCCAACACAGAGTCTTGAAGCTTACTATGACCGAGTTGTGGTTGGGCTGTCCCGGAGAGTTGCTGCAGCTTCGACCAGCGACTCGTCCAAAATATTGCGTGATGTTACAGTCCTGGACACCATAGGAAGGCTGTGCAACTTGATAATTAGGTCGATACCTCGTGGCAAGCAAGACGAGGTTGCTGAGAACGTCTACACACTTTACTGTCAGCCTAATGACTTCCAGCCAATTCCTTTCAACCAGGCATCAACCGAAAGCCAAACACGAACGGTAGTCTTGTCTACATATCTTCTTGCAGGATTACCAAAGGACACGGCTAGTCTGCTGCCGTACTTTAACCCTGACCCGATACCCCTTCTTAATGAATTCGTGCAGCTTTCAAGCAAGACATCTGACCCGGCCGTCCAGCTCACAATTCGGCGTCATCTTGCCCTCCTAATCAACAAATTCCTACCCAACTCCGGATTGCCGCCTATCTCAAAAATTGTTGATAGCCTTCTTCCAAGTGACCTGGAAAACTCAAAGCTTGCCCCTGAGCAAGTCAAGACGTTGTTCTGGGTCTCCAAAGCACTGATCCTCCGGTTAGCGCCTTCAACCGCTTCTTTACTCTCAAGTCTTCTCTCATTACTCTCATCTCCAGACGAGGCGACCAGAGAAACGGCCGCACGAGGCTTTGCCGTTATCGTCAGCCCCGATGACGTCCTGTCCCTCCAGAACGGAGCTAACATTCGCCTCCTTTCCAAACAGCGGGTTTTCGGCATCGTCCTGCCTCTTATAAGCACCAAGATCCGCGAAGCCAGTTTGAACTCTGCCTCATCAAGAATGAAACCAGCCTACCTCACCGCCCTCTCTGGCGTGTTATCAGCCATCCCGGCCTCCCTCGTCCTGCCCGAACTCCCCACCCTCCTCCCTCTTCTCCTTCAGAGCTTAGACCTGACCGACCAAGACCCATCCTCAAACCTTGTCAAAGCCGCAACACTGAAAACCCTCGCCGTCATCATCCGCGACAACGGCGTCGACGTCATCGACGCAAGCGGCCACGTGCAAGACCTCGTGTCCCGCCTCCTCAAAACGTCGTCGGCCAAACAAACTCTTTCTGCATCGCCATTACTTCGCGAACAATCGCTTCGCTGCTTATACCTTCTTGCCATGACCCAATCCCCCACCGCTGCTGGCTCTGCTGATTCCGGCAACGCAGCAGACGTCGACGCCGCGCTTGTAGCGGCAATTAGTAGACCGACTGGATCTCGCGTTGGAAAAACAAGCAAGATTTCCCCGCTGTTGGCAGTGAAAAAGCAGGTTCTTAGGTCGTTGATGGAGGTACTGGATGACCCTAAGCGTGATGTGCGAAAAGCGGCTGTTGATGCTAGGGGTGCGTGGTTGCGAGCTGTGAGTGATGTGAATGATGACGATGACGATGATTGATCTATATAAAACTTTTGTCGTTTTGTTTCCTACAATGATATCTTGGAAAGAAAAAAAGTCTCGCGAGAACTTGATACAGTAAATAAAGTAAATTGTAAAAGAAAGAATAAATACACTTCTCTATCAATGACTACATGAAATTTAATGAAAAACTAACTCCTGTATGACATAACACCGATATCAGCAATTTGAAGACAGAAAAAGGAGAAGAGAAACACGATCTCAGCAACATGATTCTAGCTTCAGCTAGACTCAATCATTCAATCACTTTCGAGGGAAAACAACAACAAGTCAAGCGGTCGATTTGCCAATCTTCATCTGACCCAACACGGTTTTCCCCAATCGCAACATGTTTCCGAAACTAGCACTGCCCACAGCTTTTGCGACTGGATTGGTGTCAAAGGTATAAGCTGCACTTGCCAAATCGACTTCATCACCTAGGAGATCGGCGGCATCCCATTGATCCGTTTTCTGTCCCGTGCTGAGGTGGGAGTTTGCCTCGAGTAGTTTTTCAATGACACCGCTGACAACAGACGCTTCGAACCAGATAAATTTCCTTGCTGCCCATTCTGCTCGTTTCTGAATGTCGATCCGGCCACGGATCATGGTGAGGCGATTCGCCTTGCGCCCGATAAGGAATTGCTGGACTTCCGTCACCTGAAGTATGAGGTCGGATGGCGATTCTTCGTTTAAAGGTAGATGCCGGTGGCGTGTCGAGCGCTTTAGCAGGATCTTTTCGACTGAAAATGCTCCGCCGGCCGGCTCTTTGCAGTGGACGTACAAGTTTTTGCCTGGTTGTAGCTGAATACTGTCGATAAACACATCGATAGCTTTGTCGAGCTTGGTGTCTCGTCCGCGGCGATACTTCAGGAAACCTCTTAACAAAACGTTCATATCCCACACACCTTGCGGCGCGTGGATGGCTGAGTTCCCAATGGTGTTCTCAGGCCGGAGGACAGTTGCATTACCGTCTTTGTCGAGGACAATAAAGAAGGCACCACCGCCATCTCTGCATTGACAGTGAAATTCGTAAGTGACTTCACTGTCGACAGGATCCTGTTCAAACATTCTGCGCGCATTATCGACAGGCCATTTCAGATCGACAAGAGCATCCGCGTCGGTGCCGGAGGAGGTAAGTTTTTTCCACACCCAAAACGGATACCGGAGATTGTTCCTTGCTCGAAAGGCCTTGTCCCAGTCTTCCACAGATAGACTGCTTTCATCCTCCACAGGGCCTCTTGAGAAAGAGTGCAGAGTTATCAGGCCGAAGCAGATTTCTAGTTTCAGCAGCCCTGGGTAACACCTCGCGCTTTGTAGAACCGGCTTCAGGCCATGAAAAACTTCTTTAATTTGTTGGGCATCATTGCGGCGAGAGACCTTCTTCTGGTGATTGCCTTGAACATTGGCAAGGGACTGTTTTTCTTGAGCAATTGCGGGTTTGGGAGCTTCATCTAGAGACAATGTAGCTACCTTTTCTTCCACAGGGGAAACTTTGACCACTGTAGGGGCTTCTTTCTCCGGTTGTTTTGTGGCGTTTGCCGTTTCCATCTTGGAGGGAGCACGGCTCCGACGCCAGCAGTCTTCCAACGTGATCTGTTTCGTGCTGGTACCCGGCGTTGCTTCAGTTGAAGATGCACTCTTTTGAGCCATTGTACGATGCAATTGTGGTTGCAATACAGTCCAGTGATTCATAGAGTCCAGCAGAGACTTTTCCTCCTGTGTCGTGACCGGCTTCACAGGTTTCGAAGAGAGTTTTGCCTTTCTCTTCAACACTCCTGGAACTTGTTCTAGCTCTTCCTCGGGGTGTCTTGCAGGTCGACGTTCTGGCTTCTCGATTTCCTCAAAATCTATGAGGAGGATTTCGGTATCCTTGGCTTCATGATGGCGATGAACCCATTCAGCCACTCGTACGGCCTTTTCGACCGGCGACTGAAGGCTGCCCTCTTCTGCTTGTACCACGGACACGGTGTCGCTGCCATTGGAAATCTCTGAGTTTTTGTTCGTCTCGCTCGAGCCTGACGACCTCACGATACCTGACTGAGGCTCGATGGACTGTGATTTCTTCCCGAATCCATTGAATTGGTAATCAACCCAGTAGCGAGATGCAGCTGGGGCTCTTGGGAGAGGGGAAGAAGATAGATCGGTTGATACCACACCCATCATCTTCCAAACTTGATCCCATTCATTGGGTGTGGTTAGGCTTTCAATTATGTGTGCAGCAGGATGCTCTTCGTATGGAACGATTTTGAGATCACCAGTGGCATTCGGGGGAAGATGTAGATGGTGGCTGAAGTTTTTCGAATCGCTCTGAGTGAGAGTCTACAAGTATATAAGTCAGAAAGGAACAAAATACGACGCAGAAATCAGTGGTTTGAGACTTACCCTAACAGTATCCAAGTTGGCGAGATGTTCCAAGGCTTGCTGCACATGTGCTGTACTCTCACCAGACACTTGAGTTATTTTCGTATCCACATTAAAGGTGATTTCGGTCTTTGTCACATCGCCAATCTCTTTCAAGAGGTATTCCTGGGCGTGTCCCAGGCGGCCATGTTGTGAGTTCCAGGTTTGGGTCACAAGGGCACGCGACTCATCAGCAGGAAGGTCTAGGATATGCAAGTCCGATGGGGTGTTGCTTCCACTCTGGACTTGATTATCCGAATGATCAAGGATCTGGGCAGCGTCGACGGGGAAAATCCGAGGAACCTAAGGCAGACAGTTAGCAAATAGCCAGCGATATCAAGAGCGTTGATTGACTGACATTCAAACATTTTGCACGGTCCTTTTCGACGAACTCCTTCATCGTGACCCCGAACTTGACTCCATCATTTCCTACTTTGTGGCCTTCGACAACAAATTGCTAAGTGCCAGTCAGTAATCATAAAGAAGTGGAGGCAGATAGCAAGCGTAGACATACCGAAGGCTTTTTGGTGTACGTGACCTCGGTGATTTGTGGGTAAGAGGCCCTTTGATCAAAAGTCAGCAGACCGGAATTACTCAAACGCTACATGAGTAAATATTTACTTGAGATGGTTGCAGAATTCTCGAGCCTAAGCACTGCATTAGCATCAAATAAACCATTGTGAGTCATGAAATTACGTACCGCGTCGGGGTTAAACGTCCACGTCGACGCGACGATGACAGTGCTGTTGTCTCTAGGCATGGCGTTCCGGTGGCCACTGAGGGGGGCTCTCTAGGATCCCAAGTGATAGAGAAGGAAGTGAGGGTTGTTTGAGAGAAAGATGAGGCTGAAGAAGGAGATGACAGAGAAATAAGAAAAGTGAGGGGACTGAGAGGAGCGAGAGGAGCGAGAGAAGTGAGGAGGGCGGAGGGAGGAAGGCGAGGAAGGCGCATGGAAAATACAGGTAATATAGGGCAGGTACGGCATCATGCGCGGTGTATGCGATATAAGTGTCAAAAAAGGCAGGTACGGAAAAATACGATGCACACAATACGAAGGGCACAAAGGATAGCGGTATCGAGCGGTGTCGCTGCTATTGCCCATCTCTAGCTGCACATGACCAGGCCAAGGAAGAGCGGCCTGCCAGCGGTGGCTGGGTAAAGAATAGAGAGGGTGGGCTAGAGTACAATAAAGAGACCTAATTGACAAATAGAATGACCGGTTCTGGCTAGGAGAGTGGTGGGTGGCCAATTCAAGGTTGCCTGGACGCGGTGAGCTTATTGATTATCTCCACAGTGGCTTTTACCATAGCTAGACGAGGCTGGTAAGGTGCACTTTGTTCTTGTTAAGAGGTTCTTGAAGCATGCAGACTGGATGTGAGATGAGGTTCAAACGGGCTCCTGCAGGTATGCAAACAGAACACCCAACATTTGAAACCCACCCGAAAAGAAAGGAAAAGATGATAAAGATGATTGAAGATATTCAGTAGAAACCCTCGTTATTCGTGAAACACAGCCTAGGGCTGGCTAGACTGACACTATGTCGATATATGAATACAGTATTAACATGACAGGAAATTATACATGCTTTCGAAAATACAAAAGCCAGGGTCTAGAATATCCACCAAACGAAGACGAGTGCTGTGTTGTTTCAGGGGGGGCTCCAAGGCCACGATAGATGCAGATCATATAAAACTGAAAAACGCCTTGATATGAAGATGATGAAGAAGACAGAAGGGGTATCAGGTGTAGAGTGATTAGCGGTGTTTGAGGTGAGGAAAAAGTGACAAGTAATTAATGTGGTCTCGACTGTGGCATGAGGGATAAACAAAAAGGAAGAGAAAAGAAAAGGGTTCACCGTCATGTATGCCACCGAGTGTAAGGGGTTGGCTGGTGGTGGATATAGGCAAAAGACGCCTGCCTCATTCTGACCATTCAATGTTCTTCTTGATGTTCATGGTCCACTTCATTTTATCTTCAGCCTCTTTCATCGAGGCAACGGCTGCGTCTACCGTTGCTTGATTGTGGCGTGCTTTCTCTAGTAGTTCTTGAAACTCATTGTCTCGCGCAGTTTTGTAGGACTCGTAGGCGTCGAATATGCCTTTGATGCGTTTTGTCTCGGCCTCGACCTCCTGGTTCTGATGATCGACAAGTGCGTCTAGCCTCTCTTGTTCTTTCTCTTTCTTCTCGGCTTGCTCACGGAGTGTGGTGATCTCGTCGCGCACGCCCTTCAATTTCCTCTGCATATCCGACCTCTCTCGCAAGGAGGACTTGGCCAAAGCATCATACTGAGTAGAGTAGTGATTCGTCGATTCTTGAAGCTCGGCACACTTGCGATGGAATTCGTCTTGTTCCTCGGACATCAGCTGGTTCATCTTGGAGGTCTCGGCCTCGGCTCTGACGCGCCGCGCCTTTTCATTCTGCACTTCAAGACGCAGATCCTCGATTTTCCGGTCTTTGCGCGCAATAGAGGCGAGGTTTGTTTCATTGGACTGCTCTGAGTTTCGCAGGCGCTCGCCAATGTTGAGAATCTGTTCCTTCAACGTTTCGTTTGTGTGCTGTGCTTCCTCGGCTCGCGAGCGATACAGGCTGAGATCTCTCTTCAGCCGCGCAATATCTTCCTGCAGGTTGTGGATGACGCGGCCAGACTTGCCCGTGTTTGCGTGACCGACCGCTGATGTCCATTCTGGCCCGTTGTTGTCGGCATTCTGAGGCTGCGGCGAGGTTCCGTTAACGCCATCTGGAGAAGATAATCAGCTTCCACCATCATCATACCACCAATTATGGGAATCCACGAACCGTCTGGGGTAATATCGGAATTTGACACAACACCTGGATTTGACACAACACGCCGGTCTGGTGTGAGCGGGTCGAACAGGCCGTTTGTCTTGTGCATCTCGAGTTGGGTCTCGAAACGTGGGAGGTTCAGCTGCGGCGCATCTAAGGGCGAAAGAAAGCCTCGATCAGCAAACAGGTCCTTCCTTTTGAGAGCATTTTTCATTCGTTTGAGAGGACTCAAACGATTGTTGGTGTTTGGAAGGTCATCCATCTGTGTCAGGAGTAGAGGTGTGTTTCAAACAAGGGTACAAAGGAGAAGCATCGCATTTGACAGCAACATTCACAGTGAGAAGAAACAAACATGTTACGCAAAGCAGGGTAAAACAGGCAGTGATGACATCGTGGACTATAGTGAGGCGGGTCTTTGCTTGTTCATGCAGGGAGCTGTGAAGCACATGGCAACCAGTGCTACAGCCCGACAACAGGCACATCCACACGAACAGCACAAAAACAAAGACAGACATACCACCATTGCTTTCCAAAGCCCAAGCCCTGATCCCCAGTGAGTCTGCCGGAGGTCGTTTTCGAAGAAAGTTCCTCTTCATAGATCCTCCTCCACTTTTGATCGGGGACGAAACGGGGTGTGTAAATAAATCCGGGGACGGGCGCCGTCGTATAGGTCAATCATGGGATTAACACGCATGGAATAGCCGCAAGAGCATTGGTACAGGCAGGCTCGCAAAATTCGTGTACCAAATGGAAAAATCAATAGATGATGTATATATTACTGGCGACGGCGTCAACCACAGCCAGAGCCAAAACAGCTGAGGACAAAAAGTCGGCCTGGCTCGGCACGTGTGATGTCAGCCGTGGGCAAATCAGAGCGCGGGCGGTCAGGGGTTTGGCCAGACGATTGGCCGAACTAGTGGGGCTGCCGATTAGGGGCGGACGCTAGCCGCATGGGGCGACGACATCATCAGCATCAACAACGCTCTTGTTACTCTTCAATATCTTTATTATCTGGCTACCTGAAGAACTGCTAACCTCCAGGCTCTGCTGGAGTGTGAGACTATATACCGTGAGACTGACCGGCTAATGATGCAGCACAACAGGAAGCTGGCCCAGCTCGAGAAGAGAAACGAAGACATCGATACTGCCGTGCTGGATATGAAAGGGAAAGAACATATGGACACAATACACTTTCGCTCTACGGCAAGAACCACAGCAGAGCAGACGATGCAATACCAAGAGCCAAAGGCACCGTGACGCGGCCAGCAGCACCAGTATGCACGCTCGCCGACCCGGTATCAGTCGCCGAGGCGCCATCGTTTGCAGCATTAAAGGGCGTGTTCATGAGAGAAGGGCGGGCAACAACAGAAGGACTCGATGTTTCGGTCGCTTGCGCGCTGGACTCGGGACCCGTAGAAGTACCAGATGCATCGGAAGTAGTCGTAGCCGTTGCCGCATCAGACGCGGAAGCCGAAGCCGAAGCAGGCGCAGAATCAGGCGCAGAATCAGTCGAAGGGGCAGCGGTAGTCATTTCCCTGTCAACTCCGCTGGTCAATGACTGAGCAGCAGATGCTATGGTGGTGCCACTGGCCATAGTAGCCATAGTATCACTCTGTGGACCAGACGCAGACGCCGCAGATGCAGATGCAGGCGGCTTGTCGCTGCCTCCTCCCAGTGAGACCAGTCCAGAGTAGTTGATTTGGTCGCCCTGGCTGATCTGGAAAGCGTAGTCGCTGGCATTTTCAAGGTCGGTGCTGGGTGTCCAGGTGTATTCGCCGTTGGTGGCGTCGGGCGAGATAACTTCGACGTCGTTGAGGGCCGTTGAGGCGCCCTTTCGCAAGGTCAAAGTGACGGGCTGTATTGTGATTTAGTGATGCATACAACAACAAAGTATGGGGTTTTTTTAGTAACTTACAGCTCCTGCATCACCAGTCCACTTAAGAGTAGTTGGCTGTCCTGCCGTCACACTGGTAGGCCACTCTGTGAAAGCCACGCCTTGTGCCAGAGCCGCAGCGAAAAAGGCTGAGCCTGCGATGAACACCTTGGTAAAAACCATTTTGAATGTGTTTTCTGTATGTCAATAGACAAAAACTGGGATTTGAGAAGGTGGTCCAGGGCACAGGCACAGTCGCTGGATAGCTGGTATCAAGGAGAAAATTTCGCGATAACTCTTCAAGAGAAAAAGTGGCTAACGGCACAGATAATAGTATTTCTGCCAGTGGTATTACCCCAGCCTGTGGAATTTCAAAACCATTCTCCTAGAAATCCCTTGGCTTGAGTTGTCCCGGAATGTCCATATTGCCTAAATAGGCAAGTATGACTCAAGGAGGTTACTCGGAAGAATTTCCCATTGTCCAGTAATATGGAAAGAATAATTTAGTACTAACCGAATAGAAAAGAAAATTGATCTGTGCGGAAGCTTATTATCCCTTTCTCACCGGTTGTGTATGGCATTCCAGAAAACCCCCTTGGCTATGTACGTCCTAGATTCCAGCTTTCCAAGAGATCTCCGTGAAAGACAAAAGACACTTGACTTTTTGAGGTCGCTTAGATTTGCAGAGTTTTGCAGGTTTAAGCGCTGGGAATTTGAACTAATGAAAATCGAGAATGTTTTTGTTATTTAGTGACTGTTTAGTTGAAAAGTGATCCTCAGAGTTCCCAGCATGACAAACAGCAAGAGTAGAAAAAGCTAAAGATTCAGTGTCTAGGAAAATATCAATTAAGCTTTTGGGACATGGAGTGCATGGTTGTATGTGTTTGCACCTGGATACTACTACGTATCACTTTACAGTGCTCGATATTTACAAGGTTTACCCCAGCATTCCTCACTGAAGTACGTGGTCACTGCAGAAACGATACATACCACTTGACCTGCCCCAGCATCGTGATCTGAAGCCTGAACCTTTTTTACTCTTCCGTCCGAGCCCTCAAATCATGTTGAATATCTATTCCTTGCTATCAAGGGTGGTTTTAGGCTCATCAATAGTAACAGTATTAACATAGATAAAATTACTCACTTAACACTAATTATACTTCAAAAAATAACGTCTAATAGAATTTAAGTTAATAGCGAGTTAATTTAGCTTCTAGACCAAAATAAATATGATAGACCACTTATTAAAGCACTAAGTATACTGTACTATCATAATATTTACTATCTTAGCTTTTCATTAAATTACTATAATACTAAGAAGTATAACTAGTATTACTAGTCCATAAAATAAATAACAAAGTCTCTATGCATCACTATTCATAACACAGATTAATTCATATAAGACTAGAAAGCTTAATACTCCTAGAAGTGCTGGTTTTTCTATTAATAGAACAAAAATTGTATTCTACATAAATCTAAATAAAAAGGATATTTTAGATAGACAAGCATTGTTTATCTCTAATATCACTGCTAAGAATAATGTCATTAGTATAGCGTGGTAGTTGAGGGTCAGCCTGCCGTTGACGTGTTCTGACTGATAAGACCTCTTCAAATTGTTAATGTTACTGTTGTGTTGTAAGAGTCACATATTGCCCGCTTTTTTCCTTTGATGGTTTTACAGCACCAATCAGTCGGATCTTTCTTCCATCCGTATCATCAGCTTCATTCTCCTGTTACATGCGAGGAAAAGTCCGGCCGTCCCTAAATCAGGATTAGCGTCGTACATTCGAAGATTCAAACCGGTTCCGGAGTAACCGCAGGGCGCGGTTAACTGACGGTCAACTACACAAATCGCTGCCTTCGCTGCACCGTGTATACCAACTATCAGAAAGGTGCTATAGCATGGAAACTATGCAGATCGCGCCTCGATTCGTCAATAGCTTTGATCTGAACGATATTAAGACTTCTTCCAAACAACGATCGGTGCGATCACATGTAGCTCGATACCAGTGGAAGACACACAAACGGGTGGCTCAAAAGAAGGGGGCTCGCGAACAATTTCTGCCATATCGAGTCGAATTTTCTATGAACTTTCGAAGTGACGGAGCTGCAAATGCTTCTCTAGAAAGGGAAAATCAAATACCGCGACTACTTGGCGGCTGTCGAGTTGATCCCTTTCGTTCATATCCTGTGTGGAGGCCGTACCTCCCACTTGTCATTGATCACTGTATGTATACCACGGACATCAGATGCCTTCAACCTACTAACCTATCCAGATCTCGTGAGTATGGCAGTGGACATTCCAGAGATCGACGGGCCTTTCAGCCGCGGTCTGCTCCGCACACGATGGTTCCCCTTAGCCATGTCTAGTAATGCACTGTTTTTAGTGATATTATTGCTTTCTACCTCTCACTACGCGGCTTCTCACAAACACAACAACTTGAAAGTCGATCTCTTCCAGCTACGCTATGAAGCTGTGTGGTCCATTAACCAGGCACTGGAGACTAGCCATCAGACAGTGGACGACGCCTTGATTGGCGCAGTCGCCAAAATGGCCAGCTACGAGGCTATGTTTGGCACGCTCGACACATACGACATGCATATGCGGGGGTTGTCTCGGATGATCGAGCTACGTGGAGGACTATGCTCCTTGGGCCTAAATGGCCTTTTACAGCGGATTGTCATTTGGATTGATTATAATTCGGCATTTCTACACGGCTGCTCGGAGCGTTACTTTCCTAATGCCACATTGAATGACGTCACGCCGAATCCGGGAAATTTCCTTGGTGCTTCTTGATAGATCGGCGATGATACATGATTCATCGTACCAAAAAAAAAAAAACTCTACGGGGCATTTATGTACTGTGGTCCAATTACCGACATCCTAGGCCGGCTATTCCCGTTGAGGAAAACGCATAGTAACTGTAAATTCTGGCCAATCAGCGAGTTTGTCTCCGCCGTAAATGGCGCCATACCATCAAGCAAGATGGGTATATAAAGGTCATGTTCGAGCGAAAAGCGTGTTCAT
Source organism: Talaromyces sp. P118-02 (assembly GCA_037040535.1). Classification (NCBI taxonomy): domain Eukaryota; kingdom Fungi; phylum Ascomycota; class Eurotiomycetes; order Eurotiales; family Trichocomaceae; genus Talaromyces; species Talaromyces sp. P118-02. The sequence goes on from JAXQGY010000171.1 coordinate 98,618, forward strand.
ATTCCTGCCCTACTTCATTAATCAAAAAATTTTTATTACTCAAAATGGCTCTTTCTGGGAAGGTTGCTCTAATCACTGGAGGTGCAAAGAACTTAGGCGCTGACATTGCTCGAGAACTGGCTGGTCTGGGGGCCAACCTTGCTCTTCACTACAATTCAGACAGCACCAAGTCGGATGCTGTGAATCTTGAGACCGAACTGAAACAGAAATTCCCGTCAATCAATGTTATCTTCTACAAAGGCGATCTGACCACGGCCGGTGCTGTCAGCAAGCTTTTCCGGGACGTCGTGGGTGACTTCCAGAAGGTAGATATTGTCATCAATACGATTGGAAAGGTGCTTAAGAAACCTATAACGGAAATCAGTGAGGCGGAATACGACTCCATGTTTGCGTAAGTTGTTCCAAGTATACTCAAGTGCTCGTCAATATTAAACCTGTGGCTTCTAGGGTTAATTCCAAAGCTGCATTTTTCATTCTGAAGGAGGCAGCGACTCACGTCACTGATGGAGGTAAAATAATCACCATCGTGACAGCCCTTTTAGCAGCCTTTACTGGCTTCTACACGTCGTATGCTGGTAGCAAGGCTCCAGTCGAGCACTTTACGAAGTAAGTTTGATCCTAACCTCTATCCAAAACTTGTTTTAACTTCAAAGCAGGGGCGTGAGCAAAGAGCTCCAACAGCGTAGCATCAGTGTTAACGCTGTTGCACCTGGACCAATGGATACACGTAAGCTGACGATCTTTATATAGAACCCAGATTGATATTGTGACGAACTAATGACAATGCGTAGCATTTTTCTATCCTCAGGAATCTCCTGAGGCTGTTGCTTTTCATAAGTCTAATGGAATGGGAAATAGACTTACCAAGACTGCTGATATTGCACCGTTAGTCCGCTTCCTATGCACGGAAGGGGCGTGGATTACTGGGCAAACTATATTTGCCAATGGCGGATATACATCTCGTTGAATTCTGTGCAGCACCTTGGGTGTGTAAATTTTATGTTTTTAAGTTACATCGATGTATACTTCAGTTTATATCAGAACTGTCAACTAACTTAACCAATCACATGTTCGTTCAACGTACTTAGTTATTTTGATGTTTCTCATATTTCTTTTGTAGTTATCACTCAGCTCCTGAACAGGTCCTTTATAATTACTATGGAAGTTGATCAATAGTAATATTGAATAAGGTGTTGTGGCCTGGAGGTGACAGCTCTGGAAAGATCGCAGAAAATCATGGATTCCAAGGCTAGGGGGCGCTAGGAGATCTCCCAAGGAGCCCCTCCGCTCCCAGGTCTACATAAACCACGCATCGCACCGCCAGGGACTGCGACTCCCAGTTTCTTACAAAGAGAAAAGGCTGTCTACAAACTTTACTACTATAGAACCATGGGTGATAGATTCGAAGCCCAGTATCTAGCCGAGACTGAATGATATCAATGGCCCAAATCGGCAGGAAATTCGTTAAGAACATTATGTCTAGCTAATACTTTCTATTTTTCAGTGCTATAGGCCAGATCACGGTGATTAGGCACTCGGCTTTATAGCATTTTTCGATAGCCATTGGAATATTTGTCTTAAATTCGTCATTAATGTTGTAACACTTCAAATTCATTATTTTTAAGTCGGGTTGTGTCTAGAACCAGCTAATTCAATCTAATAGTATTAATATTCCTACGTTACTTTGTTATCAATAGTATTAATATTGATTAAGGTAGTACTAATGTTTGAGTCAGCTTATTTTAGTATTCTAGAAAATACAACTAATTTGTATTTTTATATTAGACTAGACTATTTTGTATCTTTGTGTAGCTGAACACTAATCCTTGATCCTTTTTAATTATAATCATGATAGTGAAAAAGGGATATTAACTGTATCTATAGTCATTTTAATTAAATAGACTGACTGTACACGGTGGTCTAATAGAAGTCAAAAAAATCAAAGGAAAAAGAAGACGACTCTTTCTCAGGTTTATACCTGCTACTACTAATAAAAATATAGTTTTATTAGGTGTAAAAATTGACCGTTAATTCTTTAGGTATTGTAGTTTATGAGAAACATTCAGAGCAGGGATAGATTGAACACCATTCACGATGATGTTCGACCATGGCATATCAGATTGAAAAGGTGAGGGTAAAAAGTGGGGACTGTTTTGGGCTCTGTGTGTTCTCGGAGCGCTCCTGGAGCCATGGTGAGCATAAAGCGGCGTGACGCTGAACCGCCTCGCGTCGTACGTAAATGTTATATAGGCACCTTAAACTCAGGAACTAAAATCCCACAACTGCCGAAGCAGACTTCCCGGCGCCGTATCCTCGCCATTATCCTCCTCCAAAAGCCGGTCTGTGAATATCCGTTTCGGAATTTGAAACTCAATGACAGGCGGCTTCTTGAAAGTTTTCTCTTCCGTGCCCAGCTCAGCCAAGAGCATGCCTTGGTAATTGTAGTCCAAAAAGTCTTCCAAATTATACAACTGTTTGGTGAACTGCTCCGAGATAATACCAGCAATGGCTGCCACGTTGGGGTGGTAGTGTGACTGCAGGGTTTCTATTTCCCATAAACTGCTCTCGATTGCGTGAGTGAGAGTCGGGTCTCGTTCTTCGGGGTCAAAGGGGTCTTTCATGCCCTTTGCTTCTAGTTCGGTTTTGGTTTTGTTATCTCGGACAGTGCGGTGTAGCATGAATGTGCAAGTCGGGTGATCTTTGAAAAGATTGTACATGAATGGCACGATGGCGACGATAGCGCTGGGAGGCGCGTTTAACGCGAGTCGAGACAACCGCTTGATGAAACTTGCAACAAGTGTAGCCGGCAAATGTGTCGATGCCAGGAACGAGGTCAACAGCCGGAAGAACCGTGATCGGTGCTTTGAGTGAAGAATCTCCGAGTCCAAAAGGGAATATAACTTTGTGTAGAACTGTGGGTAATCCAAGTTCTTTTCCCGAATGAGATAAAACAAACCGGACAACGCGAGAAGGGTAGTAGATCCACCAGTGTTGTACGAGTCGGTCAAAAAGTCCATCAGAAGCTCTGGACGGAAAAACCAGGGCGCAATGGTGTGAGAAATTTTCTTGAGAAGAGTTTTGCGTTGAGACTCAGACAAGTTGTTGCTGAGAACAGCCAGCCATGCTTCCTGTGCGCGCCTTTTGTGGCCATTGATGGATAGCAACGGGTTCTTCTGTGTCTTTGCTGTGGTTTTATTCTTCCCGTGGAATTTGGTGAACTTGTAATCATCCGGTATAACGGAATCGCATTGCGAGAGAAACCAGATCAATACTTCGAGGATTTCGGCGGAACGTTTTTCGGATGCGTACGTACTAGAACGTATTAGTTTTTGAGAATTTTTGTAATGAGGGACAATACATACGATATCCATTGAAACGTGTAATACCTCACGTCATCGTATTCATGCAAGAACTTTTCAACAAACTCTGTTCGCACCGCTTGCCCATCTTTCGCTTCGACTAAAGCGGCAAAGGCTGCTTGGAAAATACCAGTCGTCCAGACCTGGCTTTCGGCGTCTGGTATATGTGTTGCGCGAACGCTGACAATTCGCATGCATAGGGTCAGGGAAGTGATCTGGGTGAACGTTAGTTTCAGTGGTTCAAACTTGCACGCGCGATGGTGTGTGACAAACCTGGGAGGATGGATCGGAGTGGCGAATGATGTCTACAAGAGCAGTCTGATACTCTTGGAGTCTTTCCTTCAGCCAGGCCACAATGATTTGCTCTTGTTCACTCGCTTTGGACGATTTTTGCAAATCCCCGCCGGCGATAAGCCGACAGAATACACGGCAGAGAGAAACGGCGACGGCGAGGTTTGGTTGTTCGGCAGATTCATCATCATTGAGCATCGATATCAGGGTGGCAATGTTGTTGTAGTACTTTCGCGACTCTGAAATCTGGAGCTCCAATTCCTCGATTTTGGCCTGCTCATCCTGGATCTTATCGCTTGCAACCGCCCGACGCTTGGAAGAGGGATTTGCGGTCTCCTTCGAGGTCTTCTTGCGCTTCTTCGTCGCTCCGCTGGGGTCTGTTATACCCGACATGGCGTCTGGTAATGTGAAATCGACTTCGCAAAGAATTTCCAAGAAAAACCAGTATTCCAGGCCGCTAACTCAAGGTGATGCCATTCGCCCGCGGCCAATAAATTTTTTGAAGATCGGCCGCTGCTGTTTTTCCGAGGGTTGCAGGCACCTTCCCCAACCGGGTTTAGCGTCTTCACGGCAACGAAACTCCATCCCGACCTCTTCTCGTGGCATCCGCTCCTCAAACCCAGCAATCCAAACTCCTCTCAGCAGCAATGGCTTCGCGTTTAGCTAAGAGCGCCCTTGGTATGTCTTTCGCGGCCTGCTACCGCTCGATTGATCGCTTGCTAATAAATTCTAGGCGCCACTCGTATGCGCCCAGCCCTGGTCACCCGCAACATCCCTTCCATCACAGCCAACCTCACGGCCGCCCGATACAACTCCAGCGTCCCGGCCGAGGAGCCCAAGAAGAAGGCCCAGTCGATCATTGACTCTCTTCCCGGCAACTCCCTCGTTTCCAAGACTGCCATCCTTTCCGCCGGTGCCGGTCTCTCCATTGCCGCCATCAGCAATGAGCTCTACGTGTTGAACGAGGAAACCGTCATTGCTTTCTGTCTGCTCAGTGTCTTCACTGCCCTGGGCAAGTACGGTGGCCCGGCTTACAAGGAATGGGCCGAGGGTCAGGCCCAGAAGCACTTGGATATCCTCAACGCTGCTCGTGCCGACCACACCAACGCTGTCACCGCTCGCATTGAGAACGTCCAGCAGCTCAACAGCGTTGTTGACGTTACCAAGTCGCTCTTCGAGGTTTCAAAGGTTTGTTTCATTGCCGTGCAAGCTGCAACATGAAAATTTTTTTAACGTTTTTATAGGAAACCGCCAAGCTCGAGGCCGAGGCTTACGAGCTCGAGCAGCGCACTGCCCTTGCTGCCGAGGCCAAGCAGGTTCTTGACTCTTGGGTGCGCTACGAAGGCCAGGTCAAGCAGCGTGAGCAGCGCGAGCTTGCCGAGAGCGTCATTAGCAAGATCCAGGAGGAGCTCAAGAACCCCAAGGTCCTCCAGCAGATTCTTCAGCAGAGCATTGCTGACGTTGAGCGTGAGTTTCTGCCTTTCTTTTGCAGCTGTCATTGCAACATTTAAAGCTAACGATTTTTCAGGCATTGTGGCCAAGCCCCAGTAGATGGTAGCGAGTGCTTTAGTGTTCCTCCATCGTGTACAAAGCGGAAGCAATTGTGTTGTTATGCACCGAACTTCTGAATAATCTACAGATGTTACAAACATTCTTCTTTCCTTTTGTTCCTTGTGTAGTATAGATATTGAAAAATGCACGGTGATGCGATGTGTTTTTTAACTTGCGATTGATCATTACTCCACGTCTGCGCCGCTCCGTGCTCAAAACTGAACCCAGGCTAGGTAGTTTAGTCGACGTTGCCAGTCTCGTAACTTGAACGACTCAAGCGACTCACTTATCGATACTTAGGTCAACCTCGTAGTCATCGACAAAACCAAACGAGTTTCAGGTTTGAGCCAGTACCTTGGCGGCGCCAACTCGGGAAACAACCGCCAAGGCGGCAGCCACCGTCACAGCCTCGATTTACGCGCAGCGCGGAGTGCTCGTATCCTCTTTAATTTTCTATTTTTATTTGGCTGGCCCATAAGAACAGAAACAGTCGTGAATATCTAACCTATTTCTAGACCCGGCTTCCCATTAGCAGTCGCGCGTCCCTACACAACACCACCGTCATCTCCCCGCATTCTCATCCCCGCGCTCTACCAACGACCATACCATCACATACCATAACAATGCCTCTACGAGACCTCCTCCACAAGAAAGACCGGCCAGAGAGCCAGATCAGCGAACCTCCTCTATCTCCCACAGAATTTCGCTTCGTGCGCACAGATACACACACACAAGAAGTCATCACCCCGCCACCCTTTGACTCCCAAGTCGTCCAAGAAGACCCATCCGCTCTGTCACCCCGTCGCAAATCGCTGTTTCGCAGACACTCGCGCTCGTCCGATGCATCGACGAGTCACGACGAAAAGGGCGAGCGCCGGATATCAAATTTCTTGCATTTGGACAGATCGTTGTCGCGGAGTAGCAGCACGAGCTCGGTGAACGTGCCGTCGGATCTGCCGCGTGTGGAGGATAACTTGACAAACGAGCAGGATCGAGAGGCGCAATGGGAGAAGAGAGCGACCAGGTTGGTGCAAGGGAATCCGCGATTGGGGGCTTCGCCGGATGGAGGGAGAAGTCGGAGTAACTCGAGAGTTAATGAACCGCAAGGCGATGTAATAATGCCTTTTGAAGAGGTTGCGCAAAAAGCTAACTGCTGGTGATAGCACAATATCCAAGAGGCGATTCGGCTTCATGAAAACGGAGGTAAGTCAGGCATCCCCTTACAATATTGAGAACAAAAGCATTAACGAGTGTCTTTACTTATAGAGCTTGAAAAGTCAACTGAAATGTTTGGCACTCTCGCGGACCCCAACGGAGCGAATAATGCTTTGGCCCAGGTATTATACGGACTTGCGCTGCGGTATGTTCATACGACTGGGATCAACAACGCATAAAAGCTGACTATGGAATCGATGATTAGGCACGGCTGGGGTTGCGAACAAGAGCCCACGAAAGCAATCACCTATCTTTCCGCCGCGGCAGCAAACTCGGCGTTGGTGGAGGAGCAAGCGCTTCAAGCAGGACTCAAGAAAGGAGGATCTGCGAAGGGAGAACTCGTTCTGGCCATTTTCGAACTAGCCAACTGCTTTCGCAATGGTTGGGGGACAGCTAAAGACCCTGTCGCAGCTAGGCAATACTACGAAACCGCAGCCAACCTTGGAGACACCGATGCTATGAATGAGGCTGGATGGTGTTATCTGGAAGGGTTTGGTGGGAAGAAAGACAAGGTATTTGATTTTCCTCGCTTTTCTCTCTCTCGCTTTTCCTTTCGCTTCTGGATTCCATGGTATGGTCAGCTTCTGCAACCATCGATGGCAGGCCAAGGCAACAGCATGACATGATCATAATATTGGGCAGCTACTCTCTCGACAGCCTCACTCTTGTATCAGCTATTATAACAACCCCCGGACTAACTTGTTCTGTCATTTCAGTTTACGGCCGCCAAATATTATCGCCTTGCGGAAGAGCACGGAAACAAGACACTAGGCAACTCTTGGTATGTCAGCTTTTTCCCTTTCTATTTGCCTTTCGAAAGAAACAGTGCATCTCAACTTGGATTGGCTGCTGCGGCTCGTTGGGCGGTGCATTAGCTGTCACACCAGTCATCAGGCCGATGCGCTTGATAGGCGCTCGTGTCCCCCGCGGTGCTCAAGCCTTGTTTCCCCCCTCTGTCTGAGAGGGGGGAGTTCATGCGACTTTTTTTTTTGACTTTGGGGGTTAGTTTGCTAACGTAAAATGACATCATGCTAGGATATGGAAAGATAAATACAATCCCAAATGAGGGTAACATGCTACGACAGCCTAATATTCAGTCATCTGACAAGTACCTGGTGTTGAGTCGCTAATTTAATGATACGGGATTTCTTCGGACGAGGGGTTCGCTTTGTTTGATTTTGCTGTATATTCTTTTTTTTTACATTGTGGATATTTTATTTTGATTTCCTTTTTAATAAGGCTCGAGAAGCTGCTGTTTTTGTATGATGGAATGTACATGTTGATGTGTGATGAATATATTGAATTCTACATCAATTGATACTTGATATTGGCCTTTTCTACTTTATCAATCTAACTTATTATTACTAACACCGAGAGGAGAGATATTTTCCATGTTTGCCATAGTTTATTCTATCAAAGGCAAGTACATGTACGCAAGCAGTAGCCGAATTAATGTAAAGACGGGTATCACCATCGCCAGCTCGAAGGTCGTAGCTACTCGCTTTTTCTTTAACCGTTCTATTCAAGTTTCAATAGCTGCGACTAACCCAGAAAGGCAAATATTCATTTTTATTCAAATGTTGTCCCTACCGTTGGCTATTATTGTTGTGTGTCAAATTGCCTAAAGAATCAATCGGTAGCCCTATTGTATACCAGTTGACAGGACCCGCACAGACTTGATTTTTGATTATGTGCTTTTTGAATGGGCCATTTGAGGATATTAAAGCTTTAAGCTTGACTATTGAAAATTTTTGGATTACTATTATTCAAATATTGATTTGATATTGTCGACGCGAGGCAAGAATATATAATAGCACATAGTAAGACTGGAGCAACATTGATTTACACGCAAACGGTCATTCAATCTCACCTTGTTTTGGCCATTGACCCAGCCCCATCCCAGCCACTCTTTTATCTACTTGATCATGTGAATTGATTATAGACAATAAAAAAGAACAAAGACAAGACCGCAAGAATGGGCGTACCGCGCTAGGCCCAATGGGGCGGCGCGCCGGTAAGCAGCCGCAGGAGCTCCATGTCCAGCCTGCCGCACCGCGCCGCGCCGTGTTTACTTTATTTTTTTTTCCCTCTTCCCTGCGTGATCTTCTTCCTCAGCACACTCCTGCTGAATCCGCAACCCATTGGATTTCTTCCTCCATTTCCTTGCCATCTGCACATCCTCTCTGGTCTCATAGTCCAAACATCCAGAGCTAAAAATGGCTCCAAAACGCGCAGCTAGCGAGCGCCCGACCAAGGCCGCAGCTTCTTCTTCAGCCAAGACCGCAGCTGCCAAACCGCGCGGTCGTCCAGCAGGCGTGAAGAAGGAGACTACAGAGAAGAAGCCTGCTGCTTCCAAGAAGGCGACCGAGACCAAGAAGCCTGAAGCAAAAGCCAACACCAGCAAAAAACGCAAGGCCGAAGCGGACGTTGAAGAGAAAGCTCCCGCAAAGAAGCAGAAGCAGGCCGTTGAGACCAAGAAGACCAAGACTACCACCAAGGTCACTACTAAGAAGACAGCCGTGAAGGAGAGCAAAGCTACCAAAGCCCCGAAGCCTGTAGGGAGGCCACGTGCAAAGACGCCCAAGCCTGCTCCTGCTCCCAAGCCAAAGAAACCCAAGGTCGTCATCAACACCGCGCCCACTACTCAACTGGACGTGTTCGCGTTTGGCACCAACAGCAATGCAGAGCTTGGTATGGGCGACACTTTCAAGAAGGCTGACTGCCCCCGGCCAAAGTACAACACCGTCCTTTCCAACGCCGGCGTCGTCCAGATCTCTGCAGGTGGAATGCACGGTATCGCCCTGACTCATGACAACAAGGTGCTTACCTGGGGCGTGAATGACCAGGGCGCGCTGGGCCGTGACACAAACTGGGACGGCGGTCTTGTTGACATGGACAAGGCTCAGGAGGAGTCGGACTCTGATGACGAGGAAGAGATTGAAGTCAACCCGAAGGAGGCCACTCCAACTGAAATTGATCTGTCGGGCGTTGAATCTGGAACCATCTTCACTCAGGTTGTCGCTGCAGACAGCGCGTCTTTTGCTCTTACTGACGATGGATTTGTTTACGGTTGGGGCACGTTTCGCGTAAGTTTTCTTTGAAAAGACGCGTTAATCGGAACTAACAAGTCGCTACAGAACAGCAATGGTGTCTGGGGCTTCTCACCAGAAGTCAAGGAGCAAAGAACCCCTACTCTGATCCCTGGTCTCAAGGGCGTCACCAAGCTGGCCGCCGGCAGCAACCACGTCCTCGCTCTCCTGTCGGATGGCAGTGTACACTCATGGGGCTCGGGCGAGCAGGACCAACTGGCTCGCCGCATTGTGGAACGTCGCGCAAAGGAGCAAGCTTTGGTCCCGCAAAAGGTCGGCAGTCGCCGTGGCTTCGTCGATATCGCAACTGGCACAGACCACTCTTTCGCCGTGCACAAGGACGGCTCTGTGTTCGCCTGGGGTCTCAACAACTACGGGCAGACTGGTATTCCTTCCAAGGCCGGCGAGAGCGAGGCAGCCATTCTCAAGCCAGTCGTCGTGCCCAGCCTCAAAAACCAAGCCAAGATTACACACATTGCTGCTGGAAACTTTAACTCTCTGGCTATCACGGAGAACAACGAGTGCCTTGTCTGGGGCCGTATCGACAATTCGGCCACCGGCATCGACCCCAGCGCTCTGGCCAAGGACGATGTCATTTTCGACGACCGTGATCGCCCGCGTATTCTCACCAACGCCACCCGCGTCCCTGGTCTTGAGGTTACCTACGCTACCTATGGCTCCGAGCATGCGATCGCTGTTACCAAGGACGGCAAGGCATACTCGTGGGGCTTCAACTCGTCCAACCAGACCGGCCAGCCAGGTGACGACGATATCAAGACTGCCACTGTCATTCAGTCCAAGGCTATCGTTGATAAGAGCTTTATCTGGGCTGGTGCTGGCGGCCAGTACGGCATGATTGCGTCGAAGCATGCTTAATTCTGAAAAAAAGATTCATCAACACCATGTTTTTCTAATCAATTTGCCACGCATGTACATAGACATTTCTGATATTTTTGATTTCGATTTCAACTTTCCGTGATGCCAGCTTTCTACGTTTCTGTCTGTCTTGGGTTCATGTTCAATGACAGCTTTTTATCATTTTTCAAATTGTTTTGTAGTTTATTTTACAGTTTTAATTCATGTTTAGTCAAATTAGTTAATGAAATGGAACATTTGAGAATAAGATAAGTTCTTGATCATTAGGTTCATCAATTGGTTATTTTCATCACTCATCATCACAAAGTGATTGGTCAAGTAACCTGAGTACTGTAGTATATACTTGAAAAACAAAAACACGCTCGCTTGCTTGCTCGCTGGCTATTCACAAAAACCAAAAAAGAAGAAAAAGAAATAGTAAGATCGCTCTTCAAGTTTCTTCTCAATATAAGCCAAAAAAAAATAAAAAAAATTAACAAAAAAATATTCTTCAATTCATTTGTCCCGTTGTACCGATATTCCAACTTGACTCAATTGATCGTAAGACTTGGTTTGAGATTGCTCTGTGGTTTCTTTCTTTCTTTTTTCCTTTTTTGGACCAATTTTTGAAGACGGCCCTGGCTGGGCCCTCCGTTTTTGAGTCGTGACTGTCATCATAAAATCGAGGGACTTGCGTTCCCTGGACATAAAACATAAAAAGCAAGTAAAAAAAAAAAACAACAAGAAGAGATAAAAAAACATTACATGCCATCCCCATAGTTCTGTACATCCTGTACAACAGTAACGATAAAAATATAAACAGTAAGAAGCCAAAAAGAATAAATAAACCGACCATGCTAAATAAAACAATCCAGATATCCACGCTTGCTAAAAATCAAAACAGAAACAAAAAGCAAAACAAAAAGCAAAGCTCGCGCTCGCTAAAAGTGCATAATTTGTTTAAAAAAAAAAACACAATCATAAGACGTCAACATCATCATGCAAGAGTCATATAAAGCTCATAATCATCCAACATGAACATAGGAAGCCTGAGAGGAGTATGGGGCGTAGAGCCACCGGCATTGTGAAGCGTGCCGTTCGCTAAATATACTCAAATGCAACATTTGAGTTGAAAAAAAAAAAGTGAGATGAGTGGTCGGTTGACTAGGCCAGCCTAGTTGTAAACCGAAAATAACCAAGAGGAGTGAAGTCAGGAGGAAGTCAGCAGGCTAAGCATTCTTGGTGCCGCATTCTCGAACCATCCGCTTGAAATCGCGCACAACCTTTTCCGGCACGCGGTCCCACAACAGTGATCTTGAATAGACGTCAGACGTCCTCCCGTCATGGCCTCTTTGTGCACCGCTACTGCGCATTGCAGCGAGGGCTTGCTGAAGGTTTGACGGTTGCTGAGGAGGCTTGAAGTCGACGTCGTCTTCAAATGTTGTCAGGGCGTTGTACTGTTCCGGATTGAGCGCAAACACCTGGTCGTTTTGCTGCTGCTTGGTCGGCATGGCAAGGTTGTTGTGCAGGTGTTCCAGAGCAGATGGCTGGTTTCCAGGCACTGCTGCCATGCCTGCCATCTCAGCGCCTTGGAGGGTGGGAAGATGGGTAGCGGCAGCGGCAGCAGCGGAAGGGCCAGCGTGGGCTGAAGAGGATGGGGCAGCGGCATCTGACGGAGCAGAGGCGAGAACAGCCTTGAGAACATTGGCAGACTCGGCGCGGTACTCGTCGGAAAGTTTTGGCAAGGCAGCAGACGAGAGCGAGGCGCTGTTGGAGGCAATAAAGGCGCCAAAGAGAAGGCACATGTAGAATGCATTCCAACTGAACGGGTACTCGCTCTGGTTCATCGCCTTGTCGGCCTTTTCCGTCTTGACCAGCGACATAGAGTTGTCGGCAGCAATCGGCTCGGCATCAATGGACATGTCGTTGACCATGGCAAAGTCTTCCCACTGGCCGTTCTCCATGGTCATGTTCTCAAAGTCACCAAACTCGGTGGTGAACGTATTCGAACTCGACGACTTGAGCTGCTGTTCCAACTTGTCCATGGTCTCGCGAAGGATGTTGTTCTTCTTGCGCAGCTCGGCCGTCTCCAGCGTGTGCGCGCGAATAAGCTCGTCCTTTTCCATGTGAAGCCCCTCGAGGTATTGATTGAACTGCTGCTGCGCCGACAACCAGTCGGCCTTTTCCCGGAGAAGTTCGGCTTCACGGAGTTTCATGCTGTGAAGGGCCTCCTCCAGGTCAGTGATGACGGTGGTGAACTGCTTCTTCTCTTCCTCGAGCTTCTCGGTGTGAAGCTTCTTTCGTTGGCGAGAGTCGAGACTGTGACTGTTAGTAGGTGGAGGTGAAACAGAAAGAGGAAAACTTACGCTGCCTGCCTGTTCCGAAGAAGGCGCTTCTGCTGCTTGAGTTCCTTGACTTCATCCTCGTTGCTAGACTGCGCAATCAACTGGTCGATGTTGTTGAGCGTGCGCTCTGCCGGAATCTCGAAACGCGCGTTCTTCTTCCGGATGCCATCGCGCCGGAGATGCAGGTTCGAGTCGGTGCGATACGTGGGACTCCGGGTCGGGCGGGCATCAACCATGTCGCCCGACGGCATCCATCCTTGGCTCGACTGCGGCGACATGGCGACGCCACCAGGGGCACCGAATATGTTTCCGCGGTAGTTCATCTGAGCATAGTTGATGGACGAGATCGGGCCGACGGCGCCGCCAGAAAAGGCACCGGCAGAGTTTGCATCGCCAAAGTCTTGCGAGAACTGATCGTAGACCGGAGTCGGTGTACATGAACCGGAGCCGCGCGACATGGGCCAGGACGCCTGCTGGGCATAGGCCGCGTTCGCCTGGGCGGTGTCTAATCGCATGAACTGGCCGTTGGAATCGTACATGGTCGAAGCGACTTGCGAGTCCTGCCGAGACGGGGGATGTGACTGTTGCTGTTGCGTCTGTTGTTGTTGCTGCTGCTGCTGCTGCTGCTGTTGTGTCTGCTGCGGCGGTGCAAAGTCTCCCCAGACTGGCTGTTCTCGATAAGCCATGGCATCGCCGTTGCTGTGATCATACGAAGACCGGCGGGGGTCGGCCATGGAGGAGACGTCCGGCGTCGGGTCCAGAATCTTGTCATCCAACACACTCATCTCGTCCTCCTCGGAGAAAGCAGGCTTGGTCTCCAGGGCGGCGGCCGGTTGGTAAAAGTCAAACGGCTGTTGTGTGAAGCGGGCCATGATGAAAAAAATAAAAAAAGTGACGAATACAGAATAATAAGACGATATGTATATCACAACGAGAGGATAGAATGGCGAGTGTGAAAGTGTACCGAAGGCGATAAAGAGGCGGTGTACCGCGGATGGCTATTGGTGGTGTGCGGGGTGGGACACAGACACAGACACAGACACAGACACTGAAGAGAAGCGAAGAAAGTTGTTGCTGACGCGGCACAACCGGGGAAAACACAAAAAAACACACAAGGGTCAAAGAGGTCTCTCAGTCGGACCTCTCTGGCAAAATCTCTGGGATGGATGGATAAGAGGGGATGCGACAGAGAGGGGATCTGGCGTGCCATATATCATCTTGGTCGGCGATCGCGAGACTAGCATCGGATGACTAGCACCAGCCCAGGCCGGTTTGGGCGCAAAGGCGGCTCACGGGAATCAAGTGAACAAGCGCGATTCAGCGATTCGGTTTTTGGAGCGCCGAGAGCCAGCGGATGGCGAGACGGTCTGGACGAAGTGGAGGTCGTCCTTTCTCGCGTCTCCCGAGGTTGGCGAGCGCCTGCCATTGGCTGCTTCGCCTTGGTTTTGGGCAGACCTGCAGCGTATTGCTGGTACGCTGGTATTGTCGTATTTGGGGCCTTCCCGGGGTGTTTGCGGTACGGCCATTACATACGGACGTCCTCTACATAGTACCAGTACGCAGTACACAGTACATACTGCGAATACTATGACTGTCTGCTCTCCTGTCACCGACTGAGTCGTCACGTTGAGGAGAGGATTTCACGGCCTTTGCTCCCTCTCAGCCAGATGATACTGAGACGGGGCTTTGGCCCCTGCAATCGCCAATCACTCCGTTATTGGTGGATGACATGGTGTAAGCTTAACGCTCACTAGCCACGACGGGGCCGCTGTGCCACTGGTTCGTCTTCTTGTTCCTTTTTCTCATCCTTATTTAATAGTACGTATTATTATTTTGACTATCTTAACGATCTTCAGACAAGAGAAGAAAAGAGAAGAAAATGCAGGGAGCTTTTGCATAATCACAGCCAATCGAGAAATCAGAGAGAGAAAGAAAGCAAATCAGAGGGGGTGCTATTAATTTTCTGTGGCTGTCGGCCGAATCACATCGTCGTGGGAGCCTGTCGAGGGGAGGGGGGAATCATAGGGTCATGCTGGCTGTCATGCATGCCACCACCCCCACCCCTCATGATCAGATCATGGTCATTCCTGTTTCGGACAATGTGACCCTTGCTCGGCGTGACCGGGCAGACCGCGCCGTTGTTGAAAGTTGAAACAATAGCACAATAGCACAATGCACAATAGCAACAATAGGAAACATGAAGAAACCATAGGCACAATCAGGAGCAGACGAACCGTGATAGCGACGGCCAGCGGCTACCACGGGCCAACCACAGCCGGCGATCACGACCTGAGTCGGCGGGGCGGCCATGATTGGCTGCCAGGCTCCGAGACAGCAGAAGAGGGGCAGAATCAGAATAACGTTAAGCCAGTGTCACAAGTACTGGTAATAAATTATAATGATGATAATAATAATAAACACGTATTGTCGTATCCGTACGTATGATCTCCCCGGCGGATCGAATCAGACGACAGGGAACGGACAAGGCTCGGCCCGCGGATCCACTTTGCGTGGTACGCGGTCCACGCGTGATGACGATGGTTGAGATTCCTTCAGTATTGTCCGTATCCGTACTCTGTATACTTTGGTACTGCCGCTGCCAGGCACGTTGCCGCTGCACAAGCACGCACAGAATTCGAGCATGTCCCGCAGCGCCCCGTTTGGCCGTTCGATAGGAACGTCCCTTTTTTTTTTTTTTTTTTTTTTTTTGCTCCTATGTACTCCGTATGCTTATTTCCAATGGCTGTCCTGCCCTGCATGATTCCTACCCAAGAGCATTGTTCTGGTCCGTCCCCTCGTGTGGTAGCATAAGGCACCAGCCCATTTCCAATCCGAGGCAAACATTAGGCTCCTCCTTGTTCTTGGGTTTCATAGGTTGCTTTGATCGATCGCGGTCTCGACTGTCAGTAATCCTAACTAGTAGTACTACAAGCGAAAAGTATTTTAGTAGTCGTGCCCAATTTGATTAAGCTACCACCAACTGGTTGGAAAGGGCATCACTCTTGACATTACTCTCCCAATGAACTACTCTTCCAGTACCTCTCTTGATAGATCCACAATTGAACACATGTTTGGCACGGAAGCAACGCTCCTGCTTCCGCGATTTTAATCTGAACCGCGGACGAACCGTAGTCTATCCCAGTCCTTGGGATCTTATTGATCCGGTGCGTGATGTCATTTTTACGACAAGTTCTGACTGAATATCTGAGAGGGTGTGATCATATGGTTGTGTGATATTAAATTGCATTGGGATGAAATCCATTGCCTCACTTTGGTCGAATGCCGAAAAGGGTCACCAGCCAGAAAGAAATTGGTGCCTGCCTTTTCGGGCCATTAACCCTAACTACACTACCACCTCGTTTTCCAAACTACTCCCGACTTACGAAGAATAATCGCGCAATTTTTTGCACATAATGTTCGTAGAATATTCTATATTTACGGTTTCTTGTCTGAACAACAGAGTCGGTGTACCACCGCATGCTGACCGCTACAATGACTCACTCGTTTTCAGCACAGTTCTCGCGCGAGACAGTAATAAATCATGATAATAGAAATAAACATGACGTAGTTTTAATAGGAAGAAAATATATTATTAATAAAAGCGCAATTTCCTTTTGTTTCTCTGTCTGCCACGTTGGCTATCTTGACTTATACGTGTGTTAACGGGTACATGTGTTTCCGATAGATATTGATAGATATCTAGATGTTATTACTTGATATTATTGCTAACTGGATTGATAATCTGTGTCTATCAGAAATCCTGCTTTTACTACGTTTTGACTTGTAGTATTTTAGTTTACTTTGCTGATGTGTATACCGAAGCATACACCATACCACATCCAGAAATATTCCAGACCAAGGCAGCAGCAAAACTTCAGACTCTACTAAGCAGGAAGTTAAAAAAAAAGCTCGCACTGATCGACTAACACCAACAATACCACCCTCAAAAAGAGTTACTGCCATAAGAGAAACAGCATGTGGCGCAGTCTTCATCGAGTGGATTCGGATGACACGCAAACCCACCACTCAACTATCCCAAAATCAGTATTATATTTACGTTTTTTTCCAACATTATTATACACATATATTCCCATTTGATCAGAAATCTGAAACGCATTAATAATAATGGATCCTTTTACAAATGCTTCATAAGGTACTAAGATCGTTATGGGGCCAGCCCTGATGTCAACGCCCTATCAAAGTGACCCAGAATCAAGCGGTGTGGAATCCATACTTGACCGCATCAACCCCCTTTTTACTGAAAATTTATTATTTTTTCTATTTATATTCTCGTACGTATTATTCTCGTAAAAATATTAATGTTATATTTTATTAATCTTTTTCTTACTGTACTAATCATTACACTCGACAAACTTGTGGTCTTCTTGTTCGTGCCCAACCCGGCCAAACAACACAGCTGCAAGCGGCACGCATGCATGTATGCAGTGTCGCTCGCTCGTTCCTGATTCTGGGATCTAATCAGGATCGCACGGGAAGACCCACGACTCAAGTGGGTCTTTTTTTTCTTTCTAGATGGGAGAGAGTAGAGTGCAAGTGTGAGTCATACTTGGACTGGATGAGGAAGGGTTTCCATATGGGGGTTTTGGGTATGTCCACATTTGGGGTTGCTTTGGTATAGTATGTAGAACTACAGTTGTTAAAAAGTAAGATACTAGTTGTCATGTGGACTTTAATGTTTATGTAAAGTAAACAATTTTCTTATTTCACATTATAGCAATAGTCTCCCTGTGCTCAGTCTGAATGCTCAGTCTGCTTCCTTTCCTTTCCCCGTTTTTCTCCAGACGCTCTTCTTGTCCGTTACAAGAGCCTGGAGATAGCTTAGGTGATTATGATTGACACCCCCTTTTGAACAAAGTATACCCAGGTCTAAAACTCTCCCTCGTTACTTCTCCCAAATAGCCGAGAGCATAAATGGAAAACCGTTGAGGCGGCCTGTCATATGCTCGTGCATCTCGCCGCAGCACACGACTGTAGCCCTTCAAAATCCTTCGGTCCTCAATCTAGATTGTCTGTAGGAACTTTTAATGCAAACAGCATCGACACCGCGTGTGGAACAAAGCCAATTCAATCTTCACGCTAAATAGTCAATCCACTTCTATCCAGTCAGACATGTCAATAGAAAGAATATTGATAATATTAATATAGAATAACTAACTATTTAACCGTTGTATGCAATGCTAGTTTGTTCTGGAGTAAGGCACTCCTCGTTCTCTAGAACAAGCCCAGCCTCGGTGGTTAGCATGTTACTAGTCTGCGTCCTGTCAATGCAGAATGCAGCGTCTTGTAGAATGGTTAGTCGAGATCAGATATGGACAAAGTCCTGCTGCCCCGAAAGCCCCCCCTCGCCACCTTCAGCCATTTCTACCGATTCGTCATCAGAGTCCAACTCGTCCGAATCAACATCATCCGAGTCAATTTCTTCGTGCTCCTCTTCATCGCTAGAAATGTCTTCGTCGTCCTCGTCGGACATAGACTTCTCTGCTTTGTTCACGGCTGCCTTGCGAATCTGTCCTGCACGGTCAACATGGGGCAATGTGCATTTTGTCTTCTTGCAGCTTCCAGTGTTGGCGTAATCCGGACATTCGTAGACGTGCCGGTCTGTGCACTGCTCTCCTTTCTCGCAATACCCAAGGATGCCAAATGCACGGCATACCGGTGCGCCGGGGTTCACTCGAATGTGCGCATAGTGACATTCTGGGTTTGCGCAGCGACCGCGCAGGAAATGCACGCAAACAGGGGATCTATGGGGAGATGGCTCATGTGAGAGGTCGCAGCTGTCTCCCGCACGGCATTTACCAGTTTGTAGAAACTCTTTGCAGATTGCAACTTTGTTGGGATCATGAATATAAGGGCATGTCGGTCCCTTGTAGCAGGTTCCTAGAAGCAAAAACATAAGTCAGCATCCGTACGTACTTACATATCAAGGCATATGATATTATATCTGCGTGTGAAGAATCCGAGAGGAGAGTCGGTACCCGTTCGAGAGAATCGCTTGCACAGCTCATCTTTTTTCTTGATTTTGCTTGGTTTCCTGCTTGCAAGTTGAGTGGTGACCAATGTAGATAGCGCTTCAAAAGAATACCTTTTGTTCACTACCGCCCCTAAGCGGTGGAGATTGCCGTTCTTGCTGCGAACGAAGGTGACGCCTCCAACTGCAACCTTTTTGGGTGTTTTGTCCGCGTCTTTTTGGTCATCTAGTCCTCGTAAGCCAGTTCCGATACTTGTACAGGAAGCGAGAGTCGCACTGGATTGTCTGATGAGCTTGCTTCCACCCCGAGCCACTTGGAAAGGGATATCGTGGATGAAAATCTGATACGAAGCAAAGCTTGGCACGCCTCCAGGAGCAGAACTAACAACAGCGGCATCCACGTGTGGATTCCGGGCCCCTTGGGCATATCGCAAAACCTTGGCTTCTTCGGCCTTGCCCCTCCTCTCTTGCTTGCCCTTTTGAGTCGCTGCAATCGCCTTTGTTCGAGCCTGCGCCTCCTTGTCGTAAATAGCAGAGTTTATCAGTTGCATGTGGCGATCACGTTTTGCAACCCAGCCATTACTCGAAGCGGGGGTTTCGTTTGTATCAGAAACGGCCGGCGTTTGCGACGTTTCGCGCGAAGAACCAGGAGCATTGTTCAGAATCAGGGTTCGGTTTCGATGCGCGGCAGGCCGTCGCTGAGACCCTCTTGTGCTATAGGGACTCCATCCAGCGCGTGGATGACGGCCACCGTAGCTCGACGATGACGCTGCGTGCTGAGGTTGCGATCGCTGGTTCTTGTGCTGGTTGATTTGACCTAGCAGCGATGAATAAGGTGACAATAGTTAAAGTACGCTCGAGTTACTTACCAGCAAGCTGGCTGATTTTCGCCAAAAGATCTTGTTCTTCAGTCATTATTATGGAATGTGTTGTTTGGGTGGTGTTCTTGGTGAGGAGAGGTCGATCGAACAGTTCATTGTCCGCCACACACAAATCACGCTAGCCAGCTTAATAAGCGGACCCACCGCTCATCTAGATATCAACAAAGAGAATCAAGTAACGAATCACTAATACAAAAAACTACCGCTATTACGAGGAAGAAGGTTGAGACTGGGTTTAAAACAAGGTTCTTTAATAGCATACCCAATCACGCAAGTCAAACCGAAGGTTAAGTCTTGTTGGAATTGACATGTCCGGTACTGATTGATTACAAGCTATTTCATTAGATTTGGAGACTACCGAAACATGGCAGGAATATTCGATTAATGAATATTTGTTGATATATTACAGTCGTGGCCATGCTCTAATAACAAGGCCTGTACCTCAACCAAAGCTTCCAATATTAGGCAGACGAGAAAGATCAAACATTCTCAAACTGCACATCTTCGTTGTCCGATGCATCCATGGCATCGTCCTGTCCAAGGATTGCGCCTGTGTAGTTTGCCTCCCTGGCCTCTGGCTTGAGCTCCCATGTCATGGCGAAATCGCCAGACCTGACGAGATGTGCCACCATTTCCAAAGTCTCTTTTAGATACTGCTCTGGCTGGTTTAGTCGGGCCTTGATATCGGCAAATTTCCAGTGAGTATACTCGCGGAAGAGGCCAAAAATTTGATCCAGAAGGATGTTTCGTTCTCTCCGAGTAGCCTTGTTCTCTTGTGCCCGCGCTTTGACTGGTTTGACTGATTGCTATATTGCAAAGTTAGTACTCATAACTATTCTGTCACAATCCAAGGAGTTACGAACCACAAAGCCTCCGATTCTCCCAGCAGCCACTTCTCTGACATTCGGTCCTGTTTGCTCGAGATTCGGGCGGTATAGAACCTTGTTTTTAGGTTTCAAAGCTTCCAAGGCTTTTGCCTCCGATAGCCGTTGATATTCTGCGTTTTCGACGGGCATGCAGTTGAACTCGTCTGCGACCTTTCCAGCGATCGAGGTTTGTTCTGCGACAAGTCAGCGGAGCACGAAAATGTGAAAAGGGTCGACAAGGACATCAACATACTAGGTATTGTTTTCCGTACATACGGCTCCCACTTCTTTTTAAATGTTTTCTTTCTGGCCTCCCGTTTCACAGACTCGTAGAGCAGCGATCGTGTCTCGCCAAATATCTCATCGACGCGATTCTTATGGCCGGGTAAATCTTTTTCGCTGAAGATATAATTGTTCTGCACTGTAAACGAACTTTTATTGGAGTCGATATTCTGTCGCTGGAGGAGATAGTCTTTGGGTATGTCTTTGTTGTTAGGGTGGTCGTTGAGTCGCAAACTTATCTGTGGAAGAAGTGAGCATGAGTCTGACTTTAAATCGAAAGGAAAAATGAAAGAATACCCGCTTGATATCATGTGGCTCTCCTTCAACCCTGACTGTGCCTATCTGGATTTCTTCGTCCTCGTCCAGGTGCGACCAATGTTTCCACAAGTCGTTCGGAATGCGCGTCAGCCACACGTTTTGCCCGGATTGGGAAAAGTCTAGATCTCCGGCGTCTTCGTAAATATCCTCATCTGATAGCATGCCCGAAAGAGCCTCTTTGCTGTCGGGGTCGGGTTTGATAAAGCCCGCAGACCCTGCCTCCTGTTTGACCGGGGCGGCCATGTTTTCGGGCGGTATCGAATGGCGCGTGCGAAAGGTGAGACTGTGTGGGAAGGAAGAAAAAACTAGGTCGTAGTAGAGCAGATATTTACTGTTCAGGATTTGTTTGTGTATGTACGAGCGCGACGTGACGTGTGGTGTTGGAGGCAAGAGTTGCAATGAAAGAGAAGCTCATTGATGACGACCTGGCTTGGGTGGGGCGTATCGTATTGCCCGAGGGCGGTGAGTAGTCTCGCTGCGTGATTCGCCGACGAGCTTGTATAGAACTATGAATGCGCGAGAGCATTTACTTGGTATTTCTTAGATAAGTAATATTATGTGCTGTGAGTAGGTGTTCTGTATTTAGCAGCGTATTTTTGAAAGACAGAAGCTCATTCGAAGAAGTAGAGTGCCGAATGACTCGGACTGGCTGTAGGTGGATCGTCCGGTTATGAGGTGTATAAGCCCGTGGAATTCTTAAACCATGAAAGAAATGCAGGTGAAATACGATATCTTAAGTCAGATAATGAAATTTACATGCATTTCTACTAGAACACCATGAAATATCACGAGGCTGTACAAGCTGTTGCGTTAAAAGTTGCTAGCTGACTAAATGTATATCCAAATGTAGCTTACGCAAAGATCTTAAAACCAAATTCCGCTAGATTTTTTAAGAAATGAAGCAAGACAATAATTTATTGTAGAATAGTAATTACATAGTTTATTATTCGTGCTGTGTTAATGTGTACGAGGCGATCCGGGAGCCGAACAACAACTAGAGGTTATACGACCGTGGTTGCAAGCTTAATGCTACAGATGCCACAAGGCAGATAGAGGGATGCAGAATTGAAGGAAGAGGAGTGACACTGGGACCCAATTGGGTAAATGGAAGGCAACTGAGGATTTGGGCGGCCATGAGCATGTCCCTCAGGAGTCAAGTCCTCCGTTTAAGCAATACCAGGGCCGGTGACATACAGATCACTGAAAGTTGATAGTACTAAAACTAATTAGGATTCGTCTGTTTGGGCAATGACCAAGCTTAGAACCTCATAATCAAGGATAAGTCGTGATTCCCAATTCTAATCTCAACCGAACTTCATTTGTCACTTCGCACAATCCAGAGGCTCCCTTGGCCGACCCTGGACGACATTGGGAAGCTGTTTTGCCCTGTCCATATAGTGGGCCCCATCCGTAACTAAAACCCACAGGGTAGTTGGCAACTACCAGATACGCACCAGAAGGACATTTTCGCGAAGATAACCCCATGCCAATTCTGTAATTTCCAGACCAAGCAAGCTAACATATGAAAGATAAAATGCGAGCTAGCTTCAACAATGGAATTTAGAAAGGACTATCATCATTTAAATCACTTACATGTTTATAATTATCACATATCTGCCCAGAAGCGCATGAACGGTCATCATAATTGTAATACTTCTTTTCTTCACCCCAAGCTTCTATTGCATTTCTGGGCTCTATCGGCGAGTTCATCATCCCAAGTTATCAGCATCATGTCGGCGGCCGAAGGATTCACTTGGAGACGATCTAAAATAATTAATTAACCGACTCATAGATCCAACTTCATAAAGGCAACTGATATTTATTATGAAGACGAATAGCAACATCCTATTCATATAACGCGTGAGCTCTTTGCAATAAATCATATTTCGAATCAGTCATACCTTCTGTTCGGGAGTCAAGTCTGCTGTAATTTTCGAAGAGCAAAAGTCCAGAGCAACAAACATCAATAAGAAGTTGAATGTAGATGCCATTTTGGTGGTGAGGTGTATGAGTTAGAGAATTGAGATGTGTTGTGTGAATGGAAGACCATGGATTGTAATTGGGGTTTGGTTCCCAATGTATGAAGGCTAGATCGTACGTATAGTATTTGCTATTTTAGAATTACAACATTGGACATTTGTTTGTCGCGCTTTGTTCCCAAATACGAGGTGGTTCAGTGATGGATAGATTATTTGTTCTGTGTAGCATGTACGGAGAGGTAAACGCACTTTTTGTGTTGAGCCTTATCGATAAGCGGCTCCCCGCACGGATACGATGAAACAACTCGTTCTTTCTCTCCGACTTACACTTCCACTTTCAACACCCCAGCCTGAAATCGTTCGTTCGCGGATGGCAGGGCCGCTCTACTACTTCTATTTTACTCGTTGAATTTTCAACCCGAATGGCTTCTCAAAAGTTCGCGTCCGCGCTGGCGGAAATCGAAGCATCCAGCAGCCAGCAGGCAAAACCGCAGCTCTACAGCGAGCTGCTCGCCAAAATCGTCACAAGTTCCTCCGGCCATGAACTATCGCAAGACTTGATTTACTATCTCGACTCGATCCTCAGCGAAAACGTCAGCATCGTCGCCGCCCGCCCGCTCCTGGATTCTTTCATCAACGTGCTACGTGACCTTCCGTCGGACATCAAAATCAAAGTCGGCCAGCATGCCGTGACCCTCCTGCAATCTCGGTCCGCGTCGGTGGAGGAACAGGATTCGAGCATACGGGAGATACTTGCAGATGCCTACGAAGCAGAGGAAGAATATATTGCGGCAGCACGGGTGCTGCAGGGGATCCAGCTCGACAGCTCGCAGCGACTCATCACGGATGCCGCAAAGACACGCATGTGGATTCGCATCCTCCGGTTGTACCTGGAGGAAGACGACACGACCAGCGCCGAAGCATTTTTGAACCGAATCAAGAACCTGCCTAGCAAGATCGAAGACCCAGAATTGAAGCTACACTTTCAACTGTCACAAGCCCGTATCCTTGATGCACGCCGGCGCTTCCTGGATGCAAGCCAGGAGTATTTCAACGTCAGCTTGGCGGTCGGGGTTGACGAAAGTGACCGGCTTCATGCTCTGGCAGCAGCGATTATCTGTGCAGTGCTTGCCCCCGCCGGACCGCAGCGTTCACGGACCTTGACACGCCTATACAAGGACGATCGTGCAACATCTGTGGAGGTTTTTGCTATTTTGGAGAAAATGCATCTCGATCGACTACTGACGCCGGACGAAGTTGCGGCCTTTTCTCAAAAACTACAGCCTCACCAGCTTGCGAAGACGGCGGATGGATCGACGGTACTGGACAAGGCTGTGATTGAGCACAATCTTGTCGCTGCCAGCAAGCTCTACGAAAATATACGAACAGATGCCCTGGGTGTGATTCTGGGATTACAAGACTCTGGTGACACCACAGCAGGCGAGAAGGCGGAGGCATATGCTGCTCGCATGGTGGAACAGGGACGTCTCAAAGGCAGTATTGATCAGATTGAAGGAGTGATCTACTTTGATCTGGGTGTTTCGGGGGTTGGAAATGCAGGTACGATGGGCAGGACTCTACGATTATGGGATACCGGGGTGGAGGCGGTGGCAGAGGACGTCGAGCGCGTTGCTTCTAGCGTTTCGGCCGCTTTTCCTGTGAGTTTATCGTTCAATAAGTATATCCAGAGTCTCATCGACTAACTTATTACCAGGAAATTGCTGCATCGCAAATGGTGCATTGAATCGACAGGATGTGAAAATCCATACGGAGTTGTTTCACACAAAGCTCGTCCTTTTTCCCGCCTGGTCTTGATAGAGTAGAGTCGTTATCGCAGCGCCTGCAGTAATGAATGATGATTATTATGATCAATAGCTGTTTCGGTTCTCGGTTGTATGCTTTCCTCGGGTCTTCTTGTGGGCGACGCGGTGGCGGTTATTTTGCTTTGATAGATCGAAGAAGACTATACCATGGCCATGCAACTGCAGAGAGTAGTTAATTGATGAGTCACTGCTGTCCGAAGACATGCAGAGCTTTAAAAATCATCGGTTTGTGGTTTCCTGACAGCGCCTTGAGTGCTGGAACTCAACTCGGAATTCAATTGCCGATGGGTTCATTAGCCGGGCAGAGGCAAATTGCTAAGCGCCGGTCTAGACTGTGGAATGCGATTCAAGATAGATTTGACCACAATCATTTAACAAACAAAAATAAAAAAAGGAAGAAGAGGCTTTTTTGGCGCGTAGAAGACAGCTAACATGCTGCATCGCGTCCAGGCCGCCGTTTCGCTTTATCTTGAGCCGAGGCTTCTCCGGGTGACCTTTGGGCTTGTTGTGATTGGCTGATTGTGGGGCAGTGGGTCTAACCCGCACCGGGGTTGCCGGGGCATCGGTCAGTCGGGGTTTCTCGTGTTAATTATTCACAAAACCAGTTATTCTGGAATAGTATCTGGGTTTTTATATTTATCTTAAAGATAGAGATGATTCTCCAGGTGAATTACTGCTGCTACACAAGAATCCAGCGTTCGTCGCAGCATGTGCTCAACAACAGTCGCGTGGAGCGATGACGTCGATGACAGCGACCCATAATTCACATGTGAAAAACAGGCCTGACAAGCATCGCCCAGCAATCATAACCAGAGTAATGCTAATAACACTTAATCGAACTAAGCAAGCAGGAGCTGGAGTGCAACTCACAGGCACAAGCTCTGTAATTAAGTTACTCCTTGACTATGTAACTCCAGTATTCGCATGTGATGCAACTATCCTGGCACTCGGTCTATAGAACTGTGTATATATTCATTTCTACAGAGAATATCAACAACCGACCGCATTGCAATCCCTCATTCTGCTTCTCTTCTGATCCAGCCATCACAACTATCCAACCCCGTAAACCACAGAACACAGCCGACGCGTGGGGGACTGGACGTCGAATCCTGATCGTCGGGCTGGTGTCCGGCCCACTGCGCTAACCCCCGGCGGAGGAGAGCGATTTTACCTCGGCCGAGTGCCCGCAGCCCGGCCCGCTCTGCTGTCGGCTTCTGACCACCGTTGCTCGCCTACTTAACTCTTTGCTCTTGCTTCCCCGGAATCTCCTTCTCTCCCTCCCCTCCCACTCGCGCCATTCTTGTTTGCATTCTCTGTATCTCCCTTTATTCTTTGTCCACATCAAACAATCATGGCTCCCAGGGTTATCGTCGTCGGCGGTGGCTGTAAGCTCTCCCCCAGGTTTTCCCCGCAAATTTCGATTGCTGGTTGCTGACATGCCCTTCATCGCAGTGTCTGGCCTGAGTGCCGCTCACACTGTCTACCTGAACGGTGGAAACGTCCTTGTTTTGGACAAGCAGAGTGCGTTGTTTTCCCTTTGTTAATGTTGATTGTCTGTTCTGACCCATCGCGCAGACTTCTTCGGTGGCAACTCCACCAAAGCCACATCCGGTATTAACGGTGCCCTCACGAGGACGCAGACCGATCTTGGTATCCAAGATAGCGTCAAGCAGTTCTACGAAGATACCCTCAAGTCTGCGCGCGACAAGGCTCGTCCCGACTTGATCAAGGTCCTGACCTACAAGTCGGCTTCTGCCGTCGAGTGGCTCCAGGATGTCTTCAACCTCGACCTGACCCTGGTTTCTCGTCTCGGGTGCGTACCTTGAAACCATTGTCATTTTTTTTTCATTAAAAAAATAATTCTAACTGATTTACAGAGGCCACTCCTTCCCCCGTACTCACCGTGGCCACGATGCCAAATTCCCCGGCATGGCCATCACATACGCTCTCATGCAGCGACTAGAAGAGCTCACCGAGGCTGAGCCTGACCGCGTCCAGGTTATCAAGAAGGCCCGTGTCACTTCGGTCAACAAGGAGGGCAACCATGTCACTGGTGTCACCTACGAGCTCAACGGCGAGACTCACACTGCCGAAGGTGTCGTCGTTCTCGCCACTGGTGGATACGCCGCCGACTTCACCGAAGACTCCCTTCTCAAGCAACACCGCCCTGACACCTTTGGCTTGTCCAGCACCAACGGCACCCACGCCACTGGTGACGGCCAGAAGATGCTGATGGCCATTGGTGCCAACGGCATTGACATGGACAAGGTCCAGGTCCACCCTACTGGTCTGATCGACCCCAAGGACCCCACCTCCAAGTGGAAGTTCTTGGCTGCCGAGGCTCTCCGTGGTGAGGGTGGTCTTTTGCTCAACGCGGACGGACAGCGATTCTCCGACGAGCTTGGCCACCGTGACTACGTCTCCGGCCAGATGTGGAAGGAGAAGGAGAAGGGCAAGTGGCCCATCCGCCTTGTCCTCAACAGCAAGGCCTCCAACGTGCTGGACTTCCACACCCGCCACTACTCTGGCCGTGGCCTCATGAAGAAGTTGACTGGAAAGGAGCTCGCCAAGGAGATTGGCTGCGGCGAGGCTGCTCTTAAGAAGACCTTTGACGAGTACAACTTGATTGCCGAGGGCAAGAAGAAGGATCCCTGGAACAAGAAATTCTTCCACAACCTGCCCTTCAGCATTGACGACACCTTCCACGTTGCCTTGATGGAGCCCGTGCTCCACTTCACCATGGGTGGTATTGAAATCAACGACCAGGCCCAGGTCTTGAACTCTGAACAGAAGCCATTCGAGGGTCTCTACGCTTGCGGTGAGCTTGCTGGTGGTGTCCACGGTGCTAACCGTCTGGGTGGTTCTTCTCTTCTTGGCTGTGTCGTTTACGGTCGTGTTGCTGGTGACAGCGCCAGCCAATACCTGTTCCAAAAGGTTATCAACGGCGGTGCCTCTGCTGCCCAGCAGCGTCTCGGCCAGATTTCGCTTCACATTGACCCATCCACTCCCGGAAAGATCTCCGTTGAGTGGGCCGGTGCTGGCTCTGGCAGCAAGGACCCTGCCTCGGCTCGCGTTGAGGCTCCTACTGCTGCTGCTTCTACCCCTGCCCCCGCCGCTTCCTCCGGCTCGGCCGCGGCCGCTCAGGACGTCTCCGACTTCAAGGTCCCCGAGAAGGAGTTCAGCATGGAAGAGGTTGCCAAGCACAACAAGAAGGATGACCTGTGGATTGTTGTCAAGGGTGTTGTCATGGACGTGACCAACTGGCTCGACGAGCACCCTGGTGGCGCCCAGGCTTTGTTCAGCCACATGGGCCGTGATGCTTCAGAGGGTATGTTCTATATTTATCCATTTCCTGTGGCATATGCTAATAAACTTATAGAATTCGAAATGCTCCACGACGACGAAGTTATCCCTAAGTACGCCTCACAGATTGTGATTGGCCGCGTCAAGGGCCAACAGCCTCGATTGGAATTCTAAACGCCTGGAAGCTCACAAAAAGTTGATACACCGGGAGTTGATCTGTGTGATTATGTTTTGCATTTGATGATTGCATTTCCTTTGTTATGATGAATTTTTTTTTTTCACGGAGTCTTTCTATATATACCATCAGTCTCCTGCTGAATCTGTATACCTATGAATCTTAAGTTACTTGCAATCATTCTATCTAGAATTTTGAATGCTATCTTAGACATCACTTTCTTAAAATTATCCCTTAGCTCCAATGCTCTATCCCAGCATCGTTTTGGTTAAAAACTCCTTATCTCCGCTATCTTGAACGAGATTGTAGAACAACCCTTGACTTCTCAGCAGATCGGCAGGCTTACCAGCCTCAGCTATCTGCCCGTCGTTGATAACTAACACTTGGTCAAAGGACGCTATAGTCCGCAGGCGATGGGCTACCACAATCAAGGTCCTGTTGACTTGATGTCGGATAGTCTCCTGTATCAAGCTGTCCGTCTCATTATCCATAGCCGACGTCGCCTCATCAAGAATAACGATCTTTGGATCCTGAACTAGAATTCGCGCCAGGCAGAGGAGTTGTTGTTGGCCTTGCGACATGTTTGCTCCACCGGCGCTGATTGGCGAATCCAGGGTAAACAGACCAGAACCCCCATCCTCAGCCAATAACTTGACGCTCCTCAATGCAGCCTTCAGTCTCTCTTCTGAAATTTGTTGGAAATAATCGAGATTAGACCGGACTGTTCCGGAAAATAAAACAGGGTCTTGTGGCACAAATGCGATCCTTGATCTTATCAATTGGAGCTTTACTGTCGAGATATCGACTCCATCAACAAGTATCGAACCATTACAGGGCTCAATCAAACGCAGGAGTGTGAGCGCGAGGGATGACTTGCCTGCGCCAGTGCGACCAACAATCCCAATTCTCTGACCAGGTTCAGCAGTAAAGGAAACATCTTTCAGTACCAGAGGAAGATCAGCCGAATATACAGCCTGAATTCCATTCAATTCGACCTTTCCCTGAGAAGGCCAGTCCTCTGCAACTTCCATGCCCCCTTGGTCTTCAGTTTGGAGGCTAGTATAAGCTGTAACCACTCCTGCAGCATCCATATACGTCTCAAGCTGTCCAAACGCATTGACAGCCTTGAAGAGAGTCCCGGTGAGCCCCATGGAAAAAATCAGCGAGAACCCGACAAAGGGCGTATCAATGATAGACGTGAAGGCAAGCAGCAGCACGCCCGTTCCCACACTAAACATGATGCCGATAAGAGCCATTTGGAGACCGAGCCAGCGGTTGAAAATCCAAAAGTGCCGCCGGGCTTTCGATAGCCTATCGATATGATGATGCATCTGCTCTTCAAATTTATCTACGGCTCCAAAGGCTCGAATTGTTGAAACTCCTGAGGACGACGATGTGAAATGCTCGAGGATCGCAGCGGTTGGCTCCGCCTCTGCACGTCTCACCATTGATCGAGCTTTGGTGTAAATTCGGCCAACTTGTAGGCCCATGTATAATAAGGGTAAAGTCAGAATACTTGTATATCTCGACGAGTACAACCTGACGTGGGTCAGTCAGTAGTTCGATCAAAGCGATTGTGAATGAGAAGGTATTACCCGACAGTAACAATCACTATCATCTTGACCATACGATCAGCAAACTCAGACAAAGTGATAATTAAATTATCATCAATCATTCTGGTATCTGTGGTGAAATTCTTGAGTATGCTACCGATGGACATAGTGTCGAGCCAAAGAAGGGGCATCCGGAGGACATTGAAAGTCATCTCACGAAATAACGTCTTCGACGCACGCATCGATCCTGAGAACGCGTGCAAGTTGAAAAAGAGCTCCCAAACTATGGCAGCCACCAGGCTCAGAAGGTACAGGTAGATATATTTCCGAAGCCATTGACTTCTCACCGTTGTATGTAGTTCAGCCGAGCCAGGATTTGCAGAATTAATGTATCCCAGTGTCCATGTTGTCAATGCACCTAGAAGCTGTTTTGCAATCAACCCTAGAATGTAAACTCCTGCAAACTTTAGGCCACCAGCAGCGGTGAAGTACCTTGCATATACTTCTAAATCATTCCGCGCATCAACTCTTTTGACCTTAGCCGTAGTGCGAGGCATCTCTTTCGAGTTCGCTTTGATTGGCGGACCAGATCCTATACTCATTTTTGGACCTGGTGGGATCATCGTTTGTTCTATTAAATTGGCTGTAATTGCCGTGTTGTTCTGGACTTTGACAGCATATCTTGTCTTGGAAATGCACATCGAAACCTGGTGTGTTACAAGGATTCGTGTGCGCCCTTTGCAAATATCACCGGTGAGAGCTTGGAGAACATCCTTAGAAACAGTAGAATCTAATGCAGAGAATATATCATCAATGACCAGCATTTTCGCACTGGAATAAAATGCTCGTGCTAACGCAACCCTAGCTCGCTGACCACCGCTCAGTTTAACACCTTTTAGGCCGATTTGGGTCTCATCGCCTTTGGGTAGGGCTGCTAGGTCAGGGGAGAGCGCACAAGCTTTAAGGACTTGTTCATACTTCTCCTTGTCTAGCTGACTTCCGAAAAGTATATTCTCCTTGACTGTCGCATTCTGAAGCCACGGTGTTTGGGCAACAAAGGCCACCGGTTGCCCCTCTGTTATCGAAGGTACTTCTATGTTCCCAGCTAGAAGATTGGCTTCCCCAAGTATTGCTGCAAGGAGTAAGCTCTTTCCAGATCCTGTTTGACCATGAATAATGCTGAGCTCCCCAGCCGGGAACGTAAGGTTAATGTTATGAAGAAAAAACCGGTGACATGCGACCTTCTTCTCATGTTGCACTTCATCCGTTGGCCAAGCAATAGAAGCATTGCGGAAAACGACCTGACCAGATGGGCTTGGATTGACGATTCTTTTATGCTCCGGCCTTCCTAAATACTCCTCCATCCGGTGTGCATTGGAGCGAGCGTCCAAGAGATCCTGAAATGCCATCGGGATGACTCCTAATGTTCCTTGCAAGTGAGGCAATAACTCGATCATCGGGAATATTATTGACGGAGATATAGATTTTGCACTGTATGCTAAGGTGCAAACGGAAGCTGCTGCAACCAGCAATGGGGCCGTGACCTTCCATACTGATCGTATAGTACTTGCGATGAAGGTTTTGCGTAAATACTTCAGCTCCTCTTGTCGAAACTGATTAATGCGCTCTTCCCATTGAGCCTCTAAGCCGTGAAATTTAATCTGGCGTAGGGCTTGCATGGCTTCGTTGACTGCTTTTGATTTCCGGTCTCTGGCTGCTGTTAGGTCTTTCCGTGTATCCCGTTCTTTTTTGATAACCATGGTATGTATCGGGATGCTTGTTACAGTAACAATGATGGCACCCAACGTGCTCTGCCAGCCTAGTAGTCGAATGAGGAATATTACCGCCATAAGAAATTTGATAATAGACAATGGCAGAATATAGTTGACTGCAGTAAATTTGCTGAAGGCCAACGTGTCAGAAGAAATGAGATTGATAGCATCTGGCTTTTCCTTGTTTGAGTTTTCGCCATCTGGTTGCTTTGAATATCCAACCCGTAGTGCTTTCTGAAAGATGGCCATGACGAGTTGCGCGCGAATCGGGATTCCTAGTTCGGACCATTGAGTCCAGGAGAGGTGGTAATGAATGATGGTTTCCACCACCGAAGAAACTCCGATACCGATTAGCCAAAGCCACGCCTCGAATTTTGGAACACCAGTTATTTCCAAGCTTTTAAACAGTTTCATTGTACAATAAGGGTATCCAAATGTGACCAGCGATCGCAGAAGCATCAAAGACCATTGTTTTCCTAACGCAATTCCACGCTGGAGAATGATATGATTCCACAGTGAAGTCTTGAAAAAGGCGATAGATGGCTGAGACTTAGACCTAGTGCGATAGTCTATCACAGGTAGTTGGTCAATTCCGACATTTTCCCCCGCAAGGCGAATTGGGTAGATACACCAATGCATCGAATATTTATGGAAGGCCGATGAACTGTTCTCACCATCCACAAGCTTTCCCTCCGGTGTGAAAACATCTGGTCGCCGAGGAAAAAGAATCTGTACCAAGGCCAAGAGTAATGCAGCACCATATTGCAGTTGTGACGTCTTTGTATGACTCAAGCCTCCGAGTACGCGCGAAGCGAGAGTGAGCAAAGATAGAAATGATCCTCTAAGACCAGCCGTATAGATTCTAGTGCAATCGCGCATCCTATGCATCAAAAGGCTGTGCAACAGGAGTAGAAGCTGCGTACTGAATTAGCAATAGCTGTACCGCAACTGGACGTATTCTTACCCAGCCGAGTGAAGAGAGACGATGTTTAGATAAGTCCAAACTGTCATATTCGCCGTTGACCATCGAGGCGCCAAAACCAAGCCCCGCTAATAGCGAAGTGAGGAAAAGAAGTCCTCTTGCCTTTGTCCGGTAAATTCTTTCCGATTGCGGTGAAGCAACCCCATCTTGGTCTGAGTACATCCCTGCCACTCAGTATGAGGTGCGGAAAGGACTTAAAGCGGAAGAGCAGCGTTGGGGTGGAAGTGTTGGAGGTCATGTGCTTCGAGGGGTAGCTTCCACCACGTTTCTCGGCCACGTATAACTATTTCGAAGTGAATCAAGTTTAATGAACTTTTTAAGGCTGCTACGGGAAATGGCTATAATGCTCGGTATGAAATGATGATATTCAACTCTGGCGCCCTTTCGAGACTCTAATGAGATACGCTATATCCTAGACTACGTCTACACCAAGACTCCATTCTGCTCCATACCTCCTGTGAGGATAGAATCTTTTTCCTGTTTCTCGTGCGGCTCCCTGAAGACGTTGTATTTTTCATCATGCCACGTCCTCGCCGAGAGATGCCGACCCTTGCTATCAACATAGATGGCACTGTCTTCTGGTCGCAAGAAATACGCAATTGAGTAACGATGGTGTTCCTGCCTTTCCGTGACCGGTAGTACGCGGTGAACGCAAGAGGCGAACTGGTGGCCAGACAAAAACCTTAACGAGTCTCCGACATTAATCACGGCGTGGCCGGGCTTGGGCGCAACGAACCCCCATTCCTTGGTTTCGGGGTGAAGTATCTGGAGGCCATAATCAGCACAGAACAGGAGAGTGAGACTCCCAATATCTGTGTGCATATTGTGGCCAATGCCAGCGCCTTCATGAACCTGTCGCGGATACCGGAAAAGGACCATCGTCGTCCTCGCGGGGACGTCGGTGCGATGTTTTTCTTCAAAACGCAAGTCCCCTGTCAGGCCCAAACCGGTGGAAAGACTCTCCAGAATCTTCAGGACCACGGTATGAGATCCAGAGATAAAACTGTCAAAAAGATCCACGTTCTTTTTGACCGTGCCGGGCAATTGAGGTGCACGAGACTTCATCTCTGCTTCGGCGACCTGCCAGGAAGTTTGTCAGTGCAAGTTTTATTTTCCATTCAGAAGCATCTCTACCTTCAAAGTCTCATAACAGTCTCTTTCACCTCTCTTGGCTCCTGTATAGGTGCCGGTCGGGGTGTATCTGGTCAGATGAGTTTTTATACTAAGCTATTTTTTTTTCTTTCCAAAAGACTTACCCATGTGTTACGGAGTGCCTCACGTCCCGCAGCTTGACATCCAGAGGCTGGTCAAAATATTCTTCCATTAACTTGAAAACATCCCGGGAATTGTCCAGAGTGATCTGAGCCGCACCGGTCAAATCAAGATAGAAAAAGCCTAGAGACTTGCAATTGCTCAATAGTCTCTCAATCTCTACGGAGTCTCCCGCAAGCAACTTATCGAAACTGATAGTCTCGAGAGGAGCAACCGAAATATCGGAGGGTGCCTGTGGAGAAATCATCTTGAGGTGGTGAAGTTGTCTTTGGGAACTGTAAGCAATCGACACGGGTGTTCAATCACTTGTTTCGTCCCCCAAGTCAACCGTTTCCATGGCTTCATAACATCCGCTAGACATGCCGTAAACATGACGCTTGTCACCGTCTCGTTTTACAAATTACGTACCACCAACCGCCAACGTTGCCGATCTATCCACTAGAAGTAATACCGACCGCCTACTCCGTACTATAGCACTATCCAGGGCCCTGAAAAATAAGATTCAGCCGTAAGACGTTAAAGCAATCCATTACCGCTAGTAATAACCGTCACGTAAATTACACAACGTCAAAAAGACCCACATAACCGTAAATATTTCACATGGCGCTTACCTGAAAGTTAATATTGATTTGCAAGTGCAATATAATACATTAATATCTCCGACCGAAGATGTCGGTAAGGGGCCGTGTTAGTTTTTAGACCGCTTTATAAGGACACTAACTTGGAACCTGAGCGGGGTCATTGACCAAGTACATGTGGCTTGAGATTATGTCTTACCTGGAGCATAGTTGTAAGATTATGCGTTGATAGGAAGGGGGAAATGTAATTAGCTAAGGTTTTACTCTCAGACAAATCTTTCAACACTGGCGCACTAAATTTCTACACCTAAGTAACTGTAGGTTTCTTGCTATATACAGTATACTAGTTGGTGGAGAGAGAGAACATTTGAAAAAGAGACCAAGAGATATCATATCATACTCATCAGCTATATTATACAGACGCAACATGTTTAGCTCATCATTTTGCCCAGAACGGCCTGGCAAGCAATTTGAGCTAGACATAGACATCGCTGAGCCTGAGAATGCTTCTTCTCAGCAAATTTCCGAATATTCCAGGTTTCGACAACAGATTTTAGTAGCCCTGTCATGCTTCATACTGACCTTCACTGGTTGTGGCATTAATTTTGCCTTCGGGGTATACGAAGAACTCTACGAGACATTGGATGGCCCTTTCGAAAACGCAAGTCCAGGCGAGATTGGTCTCATTGGAACACTTGCTGCATCTCTGATGACAGTGGGTGCTCCTGTTGCCAGCAAGTGGTGTAGAAAGTATGGTCCTCGCTTTGTTGTACTTCTTGGTGCGGTTCTATTTGTCATTTCGGGGATTTCAGCATCGTTCGGTACACAACTATGGCATTTCCAGGTTGCCCAAGGCTTTCTTCAAGGATGTGCAGCTTGTCTGGTCTATATTCCTGCTGTTACAGTGCCTCCAACATACTTTGACGAACGGAGGGCATTTGCCATGGGAATCATCACCAGTGGCACAGGGTTCGGCGGGATGGTGTGGGCTCCCTTCCTCCGCTTTATGATCTCTTCTATTGGATACAGACAGACCATTCGAGTGGCGGGGGTGATAGCAGGGGCTATCGTAGCTATGTCCTCATCCGCTTTGAAAGAAACAAAAAGAGTACCCATGAAGGCGTCACAGACTCGACACCTCCGTGATGAAAGGCAGTGGCCAAAGTCAAGAAAAGCCGCCATCTTCTCCTTAGACTTTGTTTCTCACGCGCTGGGTACTTCCCTCCAAGCAGCGGCATATATGATCCCAGTATACTTTATGTCGTCCTACGCCCGGACGCTGGGGTATAGCAGGGCTGCCGGAGCAAATATTATTGCTCTAAGTGATGCCTGCAATTCTGGAGGAAAGATACTCATTGGGTATTATGCAGACCGCCTAGGAAGCCTCAATGCTCTGGTGCTTTCGACTCTGGTCAGTGCAGTTTCTACATTCGGAATTTGCTATGTGTCTATCTCGGACTTGGATAAAGATCTACACCGGATGTTATTCCTCGCCTTTGCGTGTATCTATGGGGTTACTGCGGGTGCATATGTCTCACTTTTTCCGGCTGCCTTGATGGAACAATTTGGGGGTGTAGAATTTGCGAGAGTGAGCGGACTATTGTACATGATTCGTGGGATTGGAACACTGGTTGGTACGCCGCTAGGTGGTGGCCTGGTACGACATGATACGACGACTGTGACTTCCAGTTTTGATAGGACATTCTTTTTTGTTGGGTCCCTTCTCTTCGGCGCAACAATCTCCGTCGCCTGGGCAAGAAGCCTCAAGCTGGAATTTTCACCTGTTTCGTAACTAGTATTGCATGTATGATACTTACTCGAAATTTCACATCCATGTGATCGTTTTAATTAAATTGGTCGGAATTCCCTCACCGTATCTTCTTATCCGATGAGTCGGATGACTTAATTCGAGGTATTATGCGTTTTATGACAATCTTTTGTTCCGTGCCGAACGCAGTACGTGCTGTACTCCTTAGACGGCCAACATTTCAGCTCTTGAGGTGTCAGATCATACATGTTTGTGGAGACACAGCACATATGACTAAATTTCTATTACTCAGAAAAAAAGAACCCAATACTTGGACATTACATATCATCTCTGTTAAGAAAGTACTAGTAGTCTGAAAGAAAAGCCTAGATAGCTGTGGGGGTCTTTTCGCAAAAGGATTGATGGCCATTCACGCCGCTAAAATAGCATCCAATTGAATTGAGACAGTGCTAGGTTTGCAAGAATGTTGGTATAACGATAGTCATGGGGAAAATATTAACTCGCAAAACTAATCCAATTTAAGAAGGTGTAAAGATCGTGAATTGACGGTTTTTGAATACAACCATAAGATACGACCGATAGCCTGTTACGAATGATTCCCTTAGTACGAATGCCAGACAAGCGTAGCCCCACGGGAGTTTTTATAGCTACCCCATTTTAAAAATCTCAAATATAAATACCGGCTGTCTACCGGTCTTGTCTTGTATTCCATCACAGTGATTTATTATCTCTCCACAAACTCCTCTCAAAAAACTTTTCTACAAAGCAACCAAGAATCAAACCGATTCATCTATCATCATGCAGTTCACCAAGTCTATTGTCGCCCTCTTTTTGGGAATGATTACCCTGGCCGTTGCCGCCCCCGCTCCTGAAGCTGGTAGGTAGTCAATTATTCAACTTCAGTGGATTATATTAACAAGTAGTCTAGATGTCGCTGCACGTAGCTGCGCCCGTGACGTTCAAGGCGCCGATGGAGTCGTCAGACGCTATGAGGGTGACTGCGAATAGATGGGAAGCTACCACATGGTTTGCGGAAATGGCTGAGAATGAATGGGCTTCAAGGAGATTGTGGAGGAGGAGGAGGAGGAGGCTGGAAGCCTAGTCAGCAGTGCAAAGTCAAATGTACCTAGTCGAGTAGCCCAAATTAGCTCCCTAAATGAAGGCAGGCAGCTTGGTTACTTTAAGATTTATTTATCTTCTAAATATGATAAACCCAGTCATAGAACGCTTAGAAAAGGAACTGTGTGGAGCATTAAAAGTTACACGTATCACACATGGTGATGAGTACTGGCATGATCTAGGCATCAACTCTCTAGATAATTGAAATCCTTGAAACTATTTACTATTTACTATTTGCTTGGTTGTTTGTGGATTGAATGCCTGGAAGATCTCCTGGTTGTAGCAGTAGCTGGGGCCCCAATAATCCCAACAGATTACATTTTGGAGTGGATGCTCTGACTATTCAAATTTGTGTTAGTGCAGTCATCAATTCATACGTACGTACTGAAAAAGAAACACACCTCTTCTATGAAGTCAGTGGCAATCATCAACTGGTACGAAGTGGAACCTGAATTGATGCGACGCTGCAACTTCCCCCTAAGTGTAGAGGTAAGCGATAGGTTGGAGGTTGTAAATTAGGGATTAAGATAAAAATACTAAGCATTTAGTAAGAAATTTTATTTTAGTTCCAACACCGGTTTAGGTTAGAGGGTCATGCCTGCAGTAAAAAGGGTGCTGCGGCTGATGCTCGTATTAATTTCCTAATTGAATGAGCGGAGAACGCCTCTAACGTCGCGTGGGCTGAAACTCTAAAAGGTATTGTTATTCTTCGTATATTAGTATTCCGAACTCCGTTTTCAGTGAGTTAATTATGTAGAAGAGGTGTCAAACGTCAAATCGTACTAATTCTTAACCGGCCAGCGGTAAATTTACCGAAATCAATTACCAATTTAACGATGTAATCTTATAGAAAATTAGTAGTAGATAAAAAAAAAATAGATCTTTTAATATCTCTTACAGATTTTAGCACTTTACAGATTACAAATCGATTATTAAGCCTTGCTCTACAAAGTGCGAGAAGAAGAGTCTAATAACGTGATCTCACTGGAGCGCTGCATGTAGTCAAAAGTGGGTGTAGTGGCCCCACAGGGCTGGGTTTGGTAGACCATGATTGGGTGTTGCATTAAAGGTTGCTCCCCGATCCGCGCGTGGCATTGTATTGTAATTTTGTATTTTAATATGTACATACTTCTGTACCGTATCAATTGTATTGTATTGTTTTGTCTCTCTTTGCCATCCCGTACGTATCATTCTGGCCTTCCTAATTTATTTTTAACTATCATTCCTATTGTCTAAAACTCACGGGGCCTTCCCAAGTTAAACAGTCCACTCAATCCATCCATCCGGTTTGTACAACATACAAAATGGAGGAGTACAAAGCATTGAACCAAGCAGATGATGAGTCTGAGGAGCCCATCATTCACCCGCGTGCCAGACAGGAGACATGGGGCTCAATTCCTAAGTGGTCTCTCTGGTTCGCGGGCGGGTTCTTTTCTGCGATCACTACCATGATGATTCTTGCCGTCGTGTACACGATGGTTGATAGGAAAGAACCCCTACCTGGGCTCATACCGGACTGTAAGTAACCCCCCCCTCAACCAATTTTCATACCAATACTTATGATAGCATAGTTCCGACTGTCGACGTCACTTTCAACCCTCATCCGGAGTTTTCAAACTTGACCGACCCAGAAAACACAAGGCGGTGGCATGACATGCGTAAGTTGTTGTGCATGTTCGAATGTCGCAAGCTAACATTTTGCGCAGTTCATCACGGCCACATATTCGTGGATGATGCGACTCGATACTCTATGAAACCCGGCATTCCAGTGTCAGAAAACGGTGAGCGGCTCATCGTGTCTGGATTGCATGGTCTTCATTGCCTGGTGAGTTTATAGGATCTTCACAAGAAAAACAATACTAAACAGATATTTACAGCGGACATTGAGGAATGAAATGACCATGCTCATCCTTGGGCACCCACTGGAGACGGGTACAAAGCACCACGCTCACAATCACCCCGGTCGTCCCGATCATTGCTTTGACTATTTACGCCAATTGATCATGTGCGACCTAGATCTCACATATGAATCCGCTCGTGTGGACTTGGACGGTGTGCGGAGAGTCGCTGATGGCTGGGGGACAGTGCACAAATGCAAAGACTGGTCGGCCATCAATGAATGGATGTTGAAGAACCTGGAGGTTGAACTGTCTATGGATGACTGGCATGAGCCGGATCACAATAAGCCAGAAGGACAGGATGACGTATATGGTGAAGTATATCCACTTTATAGTCCCATGTACAACAAGACCTGTCCATCTCCGTAAATTGTTTCTTATTTTATTTAGTGGATGTATAATTCATGGCGTGGTGTATATCTCTATCAATTGATAATATTTGGCCAAAAATACTATGTTTATTCAATGTTTAGGTATCTTATCGCGGATCCCAGCTCGGTCTAATTCTCGCAGAAATATCTGCATGGTAATCCACCTTGATAATAGTAAGACTTTGAAATCCACATGCAACACTTGAAGCGGGGCTGTATTGGAGAGCAAAGTAATGTGTTTAAGCATGTATACGTATCGTTTTGTAAGACAGTAATAAATCCATATGGCAACGGCGGAGCCGTTTTAACACCGTTGTCTCCATGTCTCTCTTTTATTTTTCTAGCTTATTATAAAATATCACATTCACTAATCTCTATAGGGTGCGTTTTTGCGACTTAAACCGCCCCTCCATCCGAGTCAACTGTTCAGCGAGGCATATAGTGGATCCGCCCGAAGCCAAGAGATCGACTAATGCACCGTATCCACTATCCACCAACAATACACTAGTTTTGACAAAGCTTATGTTGCACTTTGTGGAACAAGGCTTAATAATCGATTTGTTACCTGTAAGGTGCCAAATCTGTAAGAGGTGTCAAGCAGTTGATTTCGGTAAATTTGCCACTGGCCGGTTGAGGATTAGTATGATTTGACGGTTGACAGCTTAGTTTTAATTTAGTTTTCAGAAAGCTGAAGAAGCCCACTTTGTTGGGATATCGGGTCCATCTTAATTAGGAATAGTTAGTAGGCCTGGCAGATTCGTTCTTAGGCATTTGCCACCTTTGGCGGGAGAATAGACTATGACAGGAAGGTATACATGCTTCCTGGGCATCATTCGAATTCAAAACCATACCTTTATTCTTCATCAACACATGTAGTAGAAGATGCTGCATTTTCATTATGT
Source organism: Talaromyces sp. P118-02 (assembly GCA_037040535.1). Lineage (NCBI taxonomy): Eukaryota > Fungi > Ascomycota > Eurotiomycetes > Eurotiales > Trichocomaceae > Talaromyces > Talaromyces sp. P118-02. The sequence goes on from JAXQGY010000171.1 coordinate 139,154, forward strand.
GCGAGATGTCACCTATCGCTTATATCTTGCATTCCTACCTTCCTATGTACGAAACCAGGTACAGGGCAGGGTAAAAGAACCCGAGAAGATCCATGCGACTACCTATCTCAATGGATTCAGGGGTTTCATGTCATTTCTAGTATTTGTTCGGCATTTTCTGCTCCCTTGGTTCCCCAACTTTGACCATGGCTTTGGGCAAGAATTCGGAGACGAGAGCCTATTCCAGTTGCCAATAATCAGGATCTTGTATTCAGGGCCTAATGTACCCGTCTTTTTGATTGTTTCTGGCTACATAATGTCCCTGAAACCAATAAGCCTCAGCAAAGAAGGGAAATTATCATTAGCTTGGGAATCGCTTGCGTCGTCAACCTTCCGGCGTGCTTTCAGGATTTTCCCGTTACCGCTCTTTTCATCGTTCATAGTGATGTTACTAGTCCAACTGGGCATGTTTGACTATCCGTATGAGACTCTGCCGGGGCACATACCTACGCATCCACAGAGATTTGAAAGCCTCTTTCAACAATTTCTCGACTGGCTGAACTTTGCCTTTTACGATCTCACAAACCCATGGACATGGTCGACTCACCTGCCATTTGTTTATGGGGCACATCTCTGGACCATACCTCTGCAGTTTCGTTGTTCGTTGGTTCTCTTCATTGCTCTTTTGGGCCTGTCGAGCCTCTACAGATCTTCTCGAGCTATCATTCTTTCCGGTCTGATCCTATTCAGTCTTCTTCACGAACGATGGGATATTGCGCTCTATTTCGGAGGAATGGGCCTCGCAGAATATGATTCAAGTCGTCGACAGCAAACCTCAGCTCTCCCTCCTTTCATTTTTAGGGATAAAATGCTCACGAAATTCCTGTCTTTTGTCACACGACTAACCCTTCTAGGGTTTGGGCTGTATTTTTCATCCTTCCCTCGACACAAAGGCGTCTCATCAGCTACAGGCTATCAATTTTTGTACTCCCTGACCAACGATTATCATTACTGGCATGCCTACGGAGCGGCTTTGCTTGTCTGCTACATCGGTCATTCGCGAGGCGCACAGTGGCTCTTCACGAGGCAGTGGACGCAATACCTGGGGAAATTGTCCTTTTGTTTGTACGTCGTGCACGAACCGTTGCTGCATGTACTGGGTTTCCGAACAGTTGAGCATGCTTGGAGATTGACGGGGAATGATACGCCGCTGAGGCGTGACTTGGGCATTGCAGGGGCCTTTTTTATGATGACACTTGTGCTATTGTGGCTGTCGGATTTGCTCTACTATTGGATAGATAAGCCCACTGCGAAGATGGTGCTGTGGGTAGAGAGGGTGTGTAAGAGATACTCTACTTAACTGTTATTTCGGTACGGACTTGATTTCTGGTTCTTATCTGCCTATATTTTTTATAATATTAAGCACTAGAACCAGAATTAAAACTAAATTCATTAAAATGAAACTAGCAAGGACCAATGAAATGCCCAGTTTCTCTCGTAACCAACATAGTAAGCAAGAAGCTTATTACTCTCAGCCACCACATCCGAGACAGGACTCACCATAATCATTAATCACAAGACAGGGAACATAACAATCCACAAATCGATATTGAAACCAACAAGCTAAGCACTTAGATCAAATCCTCATGATCAAATTTACTCAATAATTTGCCACGAGATCTACATTATACAACTGTATGTTAATTACAAGTGTAATTTTTGAAACTGTATCGATACCACCCTTGTATAGTAGTGTAACGTATGACTATCGCACTATAGGATAGTACGTACTATGTACCGACTATCTCAATCCCCACTACTTTGTGTTACTGGCATCTGAACGGTATTGAGCGACGTTTGAAGAAATAATACTAAAGAGGGAAGAGAGAGAAAGGCGACATCTCACATAGTTGCAAGCCGTGGATAATTCCCACATTGTGCTTTCATTTTCAAGCTATACCTCATTACCATGAGTTCACACAATAGATCCGAGTCCGAAGAAGAGGAAATTCCATTTCTCTCCCCAGAGCCACAAGATGTCGTCAAGAAATCAAAGCCCATTTCGTCAAGCATCCAGGAACTCATGTACGTGGGTGCCTCCGCATTCATGCTCGTGGCTTCCCTTGTGATAGCCGTCGCAGGCTCAAAATATCCTACCGACGCTCAGTGCATCAACAAAATGTCAACATGGTCACCTATGCTGGAAGCCGTGGAGTATGAGTGGCGGCATTTCAAAGAAGAGGCGCCCAACGCTTACTACGGAAAGCCAACGGCTGACTTGGAAAAGGCTTGGGGTGATCTTTGGCAATGTAAATCAAAAGATACTTTGTTATTATATGTGCTAATTTTTTTTTTCTGTACAGATGGCTCGGCAGGAGTGCCCGACTCAAAACTAGATCTTCTGAACAAATCACGCGATATAGACTGGAAACATCTTCCTGATGAACTAGGAGGAGGTATCGAGGCGTTTTTCGAGGGATTTCACCAGATTCATTGCGTGGTAATTACTTGTACCCTTTTCTTTAGTATGACTTTCATTTACTGAATGAAACTGTCAACGTAGGATCTCGTGCGACAGTATACCTACCGCGATGAATACGATTATAGCGACAATCCGGCTTTCCTGCGGCAGCCGGATGTATTCTATAACCACGTCGATCATTGCATCGAGACGATACGAATTAATCTAATGTGCAATGTGGATGTGACGCCTTATCTTATTGAAGAACGCGGCGATGGGGAAAATGTAGTTCGTACAGATGGGCTATATCACTGCAGGAAGTTTGATAAGTTGGTGGAATGGGCCGAGGAGAAGATTGTTCGTCCGTACAATGTAACAGCGGAACGCTTAAGAGCTATAGAAGAGGTGAAGATTCAAGGTAGTCATGGTGGGCATGATGAACATGAGTAGCTGTGTAGGTTTCAAACTACTCAATGTTGCATAGTTTCTCTCGATTCTAAAAAAAATACAATAGCAATTCGTTCATTCTTATCTCCCTCCCCTCGCATTTTGTTTTGCCCAGGACAACACATCCTCATATTTTCTACACTTGTGTTTTGTCCCAATATCCGGGCTATCCCCACGAATAGCCTGGGGGTTATTCCGCAGGAGAAACGGAGTGGCATCCGCATCGCACATGAACTTGTGTCTCAATAACTCAATGCACTGGTCAACCCTTTCCCTATATTCTCGGCGCCACGGGTCTTCCAAATCTGCTTGAGCGTGGAGACGGATCGTACTCTATCGAATAATTAACATGAGATCCTTGCCGCCCTGAGAACGGTTGTAGATGTACCAGACAAGAAAGCTGATTGAAAACAGCTATATTTGCGGCTATACCGCCGTCGGGATGTCGTTTCCATTGATACTCGGTAGATTGATTCATAGCTTTTAGCTTCTCCTCCGGTATGCTAACTTCGAAATCTTAAAGACCAAAAAAGATCAGTATCCGGTAGAAAGAAAAACAATCATGACAAACCCTGGTCCAAGTCCCGCCATGCCTGCTGCGTATTCTCAGCTATTGGGCGTACTTCGGATGTGCGATACATTGAGCGAGGAAAGAAGTAGTCTGCGTAGTTGACCCATTTATAACTAATCACGTCTTGCAAGGGTGAAAAAATTATGTTCCGTCCATCGCATGCTGTGTCACTAGGAAGAACCCCCCATGAAATGAGGAAAAAGATTATGGAGGCAAAAAAAGGTAACAAGGAGAAGTGAAAACACTTTTTCGCTTGTTTCAAATGCATATTTGTCTAGCTGTGATGGAAGGAGTTGAGGACGCCGGAAACTACTGAGCTGAGTATACTACTACCCTCGGCCGAATATTAATTATAATAATATCTAAAATAAAAGGTCTTCTACGGACTTTTTGACATTTTCTGGACTAGTCTGGTACACAACCAAGATGTAGTCAGCTGAATAATAAATCCATCAATTGATACACTCGCATACACGAAACCGCTACATATCTACAGATACAGCCATAGTACAGCTACCAATACATACGCAATATCAATCTAATAGCACGCCATTTTCCTGAAACAACCCTGTAAAGTAGTTTGTCCTCCCATGCTGACCAAGAAAATTCAAGTTTTCGAGGCTACTATTAGTAAGTATTTTGTGGAGTACATATGTCGGAGATGTTAGTGCTGATGTGGGTCTTGGTGTCATTTCTTTAGTCTGGTGTATGGAGTATGTATTTCAAACCCGTATCGTATTGCAACAGTAATTACTTGAATACACGTACCTGTTGACATTAATTACCCAAAACATGCACGAACAGGATATCGCTGTTTTCCCCGGCCGCTTTCCATAGTATCTCATATTTACTGCTTTCTTCACATTTTCCATGCATGGATGTAAAAAACCCCATGAATATTCTACCATAATGGATATTTTCCGCAACAAACCCTCCTCCATTCAGTACTCCAGTCTTGGAAACGACTCCGAAAAGGACGACGACTCCAGTTCCAGCCTGCTGAATTCAGAAACTGCCTCACAACCTCTTCCGCAAGACCTGAAAAAGAACCGGGTCTGGCCGTTTGTCCTGCCATGGATCGTGTCGACGGTTGTTTTGGCCTGGGTTTCTGCTTATCTCTATCTCAATTCACTTCCTCCTGCGCCAGAGTTGCAGGAGCAGGAGTATAGCTATTCGACGGGATGGAAGACTGATTTTGGTGAGTTCTACAAATTTTAGCCATCCAGCTGATTGATGTTAACGAGAAGGGAAAAACAGCACCGGCACGATCCGCGATTGACCTAGAGGAAGTGACTTTTACCGGCGGTCCTATGTATTCCGAGAACGGCACCTACTATGTTCCTCATCCAGCGGCAATCAACTACACCGCCGATCCAAGCCCGGAGCTAGATCGAGCTTGGGAAGAATTGACATGGGGTAGGACGAGTCCCCCCTTCCAAAACGGCATGAAAATTCTGACAGCATCTAGGCCGCTATGTCGTTCTGACCGAGCAGGAGGCAAAGGATGCCTTTGAGGAGAAGTTTGGAGATGTTCAGCAGTTCTGGAGTCCGTCGCGCGGGGGTTATATTAGTGGGTGAGTAGTAACTTTGCACAGCCCAGATATCGTTATATGTACTAACAGGAGACTGCAGTTTTGACATGTTCCACACCTTACACTGTCTAGACCGGGTCCGGCAGCGGTTCTACCCTGAATACTACGTCCAAGAAGACCTTTACACACATCGCGTGCATCATCGTAAGTGAAGACCTCAGCTACAATTACAAAAAACATTTAAAAATTAGTGTTAACCTTCCGATCAATAGTCCACTGCCTCGAGCAGATCCGACAGTACATCATGTGCTCAGGCGACATGACACCGGTTCCTACCCGATACAACGCAGCCCGAAAGCATAGCTATGTTGATTCAGATGTCACGCATACATGCCGCAACTTTGGGCAATTGCGGAACTGGCTGAGTGAGAGGTTCAATGGCAGTCTTGCGGTGCAGCCGATTTGCCCGGGGGCGACGAAGCCGGAGATGGGGTCGACGAGCTGTGTGTTGGATGAATAGTTGTATTCAACAAGATTGAAGAAGCAGGTCGTATGTAAGAGGTTCTTTTGTGGTTATATTTCAATCATATCTTTTTTTATCAATTGCTATCAATTCATATAATTCACGATCCCTACCCCGGACAATAGAAGAATGTGGCCCAGCGGAACATGCAAACCAGTAGCCGAGGACCGGGGAAGCAGCCTTCACATGTTTCTAGCCAGTCCAATGACATCAGTCTATCCGCAACCACTTCAATCTACTGAAAATACATCAAAATTTCCAAAGAAGCAGTGAACAACAAATAGAAAGAAAAAAAAAGAAAAAAGGAAATAAAATCAAAATGTCAAACGACAACCCTATCCCGCCAAACCGACAAGACCCCTCCTCGACATCGGGTTCATCTGTACCCAGCGACAAGAATAAAAGCACATCCCAAAAGAACAGCAAAGCGAATCAAAATCAAGACCCCTCACTACTAAACAGAATCCAGTCCTCAGCAACGGGTTTACTGCGCGACACCATCACGAACCCAAATGCGCATGCGCTGGGTTCGGATCTGGGACAGTTGCACGGCGGTGCTGTGAATGGCAAGGGCTCTTCGTCGTCGTCGGCGGCGCGATGGGCTGGGATGAATGGGAGTCAACACTATGATTCTGCAGGAGCAGCAGCAGCATCAGGAGCAGGAGCATCGTCGTCTTCGCGAATTGGCGCTGCAGAGGGGTTTCGGTCTGCTTCCCAGGAAAATCATACACTATTCGAGCCAGCAACCTTCAATCAGGAAGAATATTTCCAAAACGACTACTACGGCGACGAATATAGCGAGACCAAAGGAAAAGGAAAAGAAAAAACTTCCACATCATTTCCCTCTTCCATTCCAATGGATCTAAGTTCTTCCTTCGACGAGTACTACGAAGCAGCCTGGATCCGGCACACAGCAGCTGCGCAACACTCAAACAACCAACATCACAATACCCAGCACCACCACCCCCAAGAACAAAATCCCATACATCAAGACGGCGCAGCAGTCGTCTCACTCCTCTCCGACCCATCCTTCCAACCGGAATTCGCCGACGACAACGACAACGAGCATTACTTATACGAAGACACGACCGTTCCAGCGCCCTTGACAGCCGATGAAATCCGGATTCTGGAGTCATTCCGACGACAAAATCAACAATCATCATCCACCGAAACACATCACAAACCCAATAATAACAATAAAATCACGTCACACAGCCTGATACCCGATATCGACACGTTTCTCGCCGAGAACGACGGTATTAGTGTTGGTGGAACCAGTGATGCTGCGCTGCGCGACGCGGTGCTGCACAATTTGCCTGGGGTGGAGGATTGGGTGGCGGTGAATGATCGGTATCAGGATGAGGTATGGGGGTACCTACGGCCGGCGCTGGAAGCGGCGTCAAAGGAAATAGAAGAGAACGAAAGAGAGAGCGAGCCGGCGAGAGAGGGACCGGCGGTGAGGAGGTTGAAGATGATACTAAGGCATATGCAATTATGAGACAACCACATTACATGTTCTGTCACGTATATTTACCTTGTATATTTGTTCTTTTGGTAGTCCATTGCTCTACAGAACAAAGCAGCCTTGTTTCGGAGTTTGGGTGATCCGGGCTTCAGCATTAAACAAATCATGGCACTGGGAATCGTCGGACAGAGATGCTCTTGAAGATACAGGTCTTGGCCTCATTCCGGGAAAGAAATATAGCAAAGGGGTCAAACGGAACCACTGCTCTTTCGAACATTTGAATTATCTCCTTGTCCATTTAATCCGTCCGATGGGTTGTCAGCAGTAGCAACGAACAGCATATTTTCATGGTTAAGACCAAAAGGTAATATACGGTCCTATCAGGGGCCACCAATTGTATCACCGATACAGGCGTTGTCGCTCGGCCTTTGAGGTTGGAAAAGGACTCGAACTACCTCGATATTTCGAGAGTCGAATGAACCAGTCAGTTGAGCTAAAAGCTGGGCTTCGCATCGGGATAGTTCAAGCCTGTTAGACGGAATGGAATGTTCCTTGCTGGACGTTTGGTGTTTCAATTTTATTGCTAGAAATCAATTCATGCCTGGCACTAGCTGAATCAAAATTCTTTGCGTCTGAGGTATCATATCCAGTTGTCAGTTTGACGTGTTTGTAAAAAAATTATCAGTCTTCCCGATCATTGCTTGATCCCAGCTGCTTGAGGAACGCGGCTTTTTTTGTCGTGGGCTTCTCAGCAAAGACAGTCACATATTCACGCGCCAAAAGGCGTGAAGTGAATATAGTTCATTGAAGTTCACCAGCTCGACTCGATGTTCATTCAACAATTTGAGTCTCGACGCGAATATGGGCGCCGATCGGTAGGCGATTGGTCGGGGCTCGAGGGATCAGTCGCTAAAACACAGCGGCGCCATCAACTAGCGCGGGATAGGGGGGGGGGGGAAGTCTCCTTTTCGGGCAGATCCCAGGTCGCTCTGATTTCCTCGCCCGCGTGTGGTGATGGGATTTCGGTGGACATGGTATCGATAGAGAGAGTCGACAAGAATGCGTAAATCGTAAATAATAGCTGATCCCTCGTAGAAGCGCAACAACAACAAAAGGAAAAGGAGTGTTGACAGAGCCCGTGCTGGGCGCCTTCCCCGTTAGCGGCCCAGGGACTCCACCCGTTCTTTTGCTCCTCGACCGCGCGCGCCTTCGTTTCTGTCTGTTTTCTTCCCCGGCCTCGCTTTCTGCTCCAACTCCCTCGTACTCTCTGCAGAGCTTCACCTCGTCTTCTCTTCATTCACCAGTTCCTGAATTCCTCGCCAAAATGCGTGAAATCGTGCGTTTCCCCGTCTGCCCGCCAGGGGGCGTGCACCCAGCATCCCCCCATTGTGCGAAGTCCCTTTTCCACACCGCTAATCACTTTTCCTCTACAGGTCCACGTCCAAACCGGCCAATGTGTAAGTATTGTCTGAAAAGACACGCTGGATTGCAAAACTAATATCGTGCTCAAGGGTAACCAAATTGGTTCCGCTTTCTGGTAAGTTGTTGATATTGCTTTTCTTCATTTTTTGGTACCGGCTAACGGGAAACAGGCAAAACATCTCCGGTGAACATGGCCTCGACGGCGAGGGTGTGTAAGTATCATGTCTTCCCTGCTTCTGCATTTGCAGTGGCCTGACGAGCGTGCGAATAGGTACAACGGTACCTCCGATTTGCAATTGGAGCGCATGAACGTCTACTACAACGAGGTTTGTTTTGGTCTACGTTGAACCCATATATGCAATGGACGGCCCGCTAAAATAAACAACGTGAATAGGTCAACAAGAGAAAATATGTTCCTCGCGCCGTCCTCGTTGATCTCGAGCCCGGTACCATGGATGCCATCCGCGCTGGTCCTTTCGGCGGCCTCTTCCGCCCTGACAACTTTGTTTTCGGTCAGGCTGGTGCCGGTAACAACTGGGCCAAGGGTCACTACACTGAGGGTGCTGAGCTGGTTGACCAGGTCATTGACGTGATTCGCCGCGAGGCTGAGAACTGTGACTGCCTGCAAGGTTTCCAGGTCACCCACTCTCTTGGTGGTGGCACCGGTTCTGGTATGGGCACTCTGTTGCTGTCCAAGATCCGTGAGGAATTCCCAGACCGTATGCTGGCCACTTTCTCCGTTGTTCCCTCTCCCAAGGTGTCCGACACCGTCGTCGAGCCATACAACGCTACCCTGTCGGTGCACCAGCTGGTTGAACACTCTGACGAGACCTTCTGCATTGATAACGAGGTATGCTACCCGAGTAACCCCCTATTGTCACCTACCAACTGACCCGTAATCTAGGCTCTCTACGATATCTGCACCCGTACCCTCAAGCTTTCTAGCCCGTCTTACGGCGATCTCAACCACTTGGTTTCCGCTGTCATGTCTGGCATCACTGTCAGTCTGCGCTTCCCCGGCCAGCTCAACTCTGATCTGCGTAAGCTGGCTGTCAACATGGTGCCGTTCCCACGTCTGCACTTCTTCATGGTCGGCTTTGCCCCGTTGACCGCTCGTGGAGCCAACTCGTTCCGCGCCGTCTCTGTTCCTGAGCTTGTGCAGCAGATGTTTGATGCCAAGAACATGATGGCCGCATCCAACTTCCACAACGGTCGCTTCCTGACCTGCTCCGCCATTTTGTAAGCAAGCCTCTTGTCTTATTCTGCCTACTCACCGTACTAATGTGAAAACAGCCGTGGTAACGTTTCCATGAAGCAAGTGGAAGACCAAATGTACACTGTCCAGAACAAGAACACCCACTACTTCGTCGAGTGGATTCCTCACAACGTGCAAACCGCACTCTGCTCTGTGCCTCCTCGTGGATTGAAGATGTCTTCGACCTTTGTCGGTAACTCGACTTCGATCCAGGAACTGTTCCAGCGTGTCGGAAACCAGTTCTCTGCCATGTTCCGTCGCAAGGCTTTCTTGCACTGGTACACCGGCGAGGGTATGGACGAGATGGAGTTCACTGAGGCTGAAAGCAACATGAACGATCTGGTTTCTGAATACCAACAGTACCAGGATGCCTCTGTGTCCGATGAGGAGTACGCCGAGGAGGAGGAGGTTGCTGAGTATGAGCAGGAGGAATAGATGTGGGGATTTCTCTTCTCTTCTTTCTCATCTCGGATATTTCTGGGATCTAATTTTGGGTACCCTTCGACCCTTTTACTTTAGTCATTCGTTTATTATATACAAAATGATGAATGGAATTGAGTTGTATACTCGAGGAATGCTGCGCCCATCCAATGAGATGGCGCTAGACTAGAACCGGAAAGTTGGCACATGCCTGTTGACTTGACTTTAACCTTTAACACCTTTCAGCAGGATAATAAGCTCTCATAAGTCAATAATTTTGCATAATGGGAAAGAGAATTCCCCTGTCTCGAATAGGGCGTTGTTCGTGGTCGGATTGTGACTATGATCTCCGGGGGGCCATGTAAACGTACGTATACCGGCTCATTGTATATTGACGTCAAAATTTATTTATTGATAAACTGCATTTACTACTCGTTTCTATCGTTTCAACAAGCTCTTAAAGCGTAAAACATTCGAATAGTCGAAACATTGATAACGTCAAAGTTACCTTGAGATGCCTCAAAACGACATACGTCCAACATCACAAAGGAAACATTGGAAACAGTCTATAATGAATGGCGTTGGACGTTGAAGCAGACAAAGTACACATGAAGCAGCACGAGCAGAGTAACACTGCCAATTCCTTTGTAATTGAAAAACTAGCAATATTCGAAGCGAGACGGTTGAGGTGTGAGCAGTATGATGTGGCCGGAGTCCGCACCGCCACGTGTACGCGGTGAGCCCAAGACTTCCTCCGACGCGGCACAATACGCACGAGGACAACAGTAGCAGCCTGAATAGAGAGAATAAGCAGACTGTTATACAGATCACTCTTATCAGAGCGAGCCCGGTGGTGAGGTAAGTACTAAGTGCAGCAACCGCACCGCACCGCACCAAGCCTGAAGCGGCGGCTGACTGATGAGCCGTACCCGCCGCGCTTGCTCCCAGCCCAGTCTCTCTCCCCCACGACCGAGACCGCCCAATATCAACCATCGTCGTCTATCTTGTTGCTGCTGTCTTCCTGCTGCCATCCCCCAATCCATCTCTCGCGCCTCTCGCTCCCTCTTCTCTCGCCTCGCTTCTCGTCGCGCGACGCTGCTTGCCATCGGGGAAGAGCGCTTCTGCTTGAAAACTCCCCTCACACCGACGACCGACCACACCTTCGTCTTCCCCGCCTGTTCTCGTGTCGCCGCCCTCGTCCCCTTTGGGCTTCGTCAATCAGGCCACTCGCCCGTCTGTCCATCTCGCGTTCTTCTTGCTTCAGCTTTCACTCGTCTCTATTAGGTCAGTACGCCTCGCCCCTACTCTTTTACCTTTGGCCTGCCCACCCCCCCTCTCGCAAACCCGCCCCTCGCATCAACAGCCAGAAACCCGATCTGCCCGCCCGTGCTCTTCCCCTCGTGCCTAATACCATTCATTTTTAGGTACTTGTCAAAGCTGTCTAGTTTACTTCCTCCATCACATAACCAGTCCCCTATTGTCCTGCCCGGCATTCCATTGTTGCACCGCACCTGCCCCTCACCAGAAAAAGGCCCATGCCCCGGTCAATATTTGAATCACTTGCTAACCCGACATCGGAAGAAAAAACAGAAATCCACAGACACCTCGCGTTACTTTTTCTCTTTCGGAAGTCTTGGTTATTGATTAATCTTTGTTTATTCTTGTTACGGTAGCTCGCTGGCTGCACAACGATTGCCACTTGAAAGATGGTAGAAGGAGATCCAGGGTCGCCCACCTGGAAATTTACACAGTAGGTCCTGCCCTCGCTCGTTTGCTCTTTGCACTCGCGATTTGCCATGTTCCGGGGCTTCTCGCTGCGGACCCCAAACAAAAACATCGCATCATAAAGGCGGTGAGACTGACGCGAATAAACAGATGCTTTGGGGACAAGGGCGATGTAGAAGATATTACAGAAGGTAAAGACGATTTTCCATCCATCGCTTTGATGACAAGCACACGTTTTCTTTGAAACTAACAAGATTGCAGCGGATATCATCTCGACGGTTGAGTTCGATCACACCGGAAACTATCTAGCCACAGGAGACAAGGGTGGTCGAGTGGTTCTGTTTGAGAGGAACGAGACGGTAACAATCCACATTTGAGGGTTTTTAATATGCAGTGACTGATGGTATCTGCCACTAGAAAAAAACGTGCGAGTACAAGTTCCACACTGAATTCCAGTCACATGAGCCCGAATTCGACTATCTCAAGTCCCTCGAAATCGAAGAAAAGATCAATAAGATCAAGTGGTGCAGACGGCAAAATGCATCGCACTTCTTGCTGTCGACTAATGACAAGACGATAAAGCTATGGAAGGTGTTTGATAAGTCTTTGAAGGTCGTCGCCGAGAACAATTTGTCCCATGACCTCACGCCAGCTGGTGTGCTGGGCGGAGGAGCGCCTCGACCTCCCCATCTCTCATTCAAAGATTCCTCGGCGTTGAAGCTGCCACGCATGACACACCACGACACCGTCGTCGCCGCCGTGCCCCGAAGAACGTATGCAAACGCTCACGCCTACCATATAAACAGCATTTCCGTGAACAGTGATGGGGAGACGTTCATCAGCAGTGACGACTTGCGAATCAACCTGTGGAATCTCAACATACAGGACCAGAGCTTCAACATTGTGGATATCAAGCCCGCAAACATGGAAGAGCTGACCGAAGTCATCACGGCCTCAGAATTCCACCCGCAGAGCTGCAACTGGTTCATGTACGCTAGTTCGAAGGGAACTATCAAGCTAGCGGATATGAGACAGCGCGCTCTGTGCGACCAGCACTCAAAACGTGAGCTATCTCTGATTCTGCCCTGTTCAGACCTCTCCTAACGCAATTTTTTTTCTAGTGTTTGAGCAAGAAGAAGACGCCTCTTCCCGATCCTTCTTTTCCGAAATCATCTCCTCCATCTCCGACGTGCGATTTTCTCATGATGGCCGCTACATTCTATCTCGTGACTACCTCACCGTGAAGATCTGGGATGTCAACATGGAACGCCAGCCCATCAAGACCATTCCCATCCACGAACATCTCCGACCTCGACTCTGTGACACGTATGAAAATGACAGTATTTTCGACAAGTTCGAAGTTGTGTTCTCCGGCGACACAGAAAACGTGATGACGGGTAGCTACAACAACAATTTCATGATATACCCCACCGATCCGAGCAGGGAGACAGAGGTGGTCCTTCAAGCAGACAAGTCGGCTTTCAAGGCGAAGAAAGTTGGCATTCCTACTCCTATCAACAAGAACGGAAAGAAGAACGGTTCCAGGGCCAACAGTCCTGCTGGCGCCGGCTCTCGCATGCGGAAGGAGACCGACGCAGATCAGATTGATTTCAATAAGAAGATTCTACATATGAGTTGGCACCCCTTTGAAGATAGCATTGCCATTGCTGCTACTAACAACGTGAGTCCTTGTTCTCTTTTCTTTTCGGCCTACAAAATACTGATTCGTTGCAGCTCTTTGTCTTCTCCGCATTGTAAAGGGAATATACTACACAATGAAGGTGCCCTAATGGTGGTTGGTCTTAATGAGAGGGGATCATATATGGGTTACTTCTACAGCTTGTTATAACCGAAATGCCAATCAATTGGTAACTAAGGCGATTTCAACCGCAAAATCTCATACTCAAATTGCTAGTAGAAGCGTTCACCTGAATGCTGGGCGTGTGTTTGGTTGTCTTTCTGGGGGGGGGTTCTTTTTTTGTACTCCTCGCGCATGAAACTTACAGGCTTTTCCTAAAGGCCCGCCAATGTACCCAGATGCAGATTTCTTAGCTATGAAACCTCTTGTATGCTCAAAGTCAAAAAAAGTCTCGAAGACGTCATCCCTCCCAGAAGCTGTAGACTCACCGCTAGGCCCGATTAGGCATGGCTGATCCGACCAATCGCGGCTGCCCCAAAAGCTCCTCCGGAACAGCGATGCTCCGGTCGCCGAGATCGCCGCGAGGCATTGCCCGAAACAGCAAGGGCATCATACTGCCTCTCTCCACCGCTCTCCGGAGTCGCGCCAACTCTGGTCGCAGGAGATCTCTCCGGGGCAGAAACCCATTCGTGTTGTCGCAACCTGCCGTGTGTCCCTTAACCTGCTACAACTCTTATCCTTGATAGAAGATTGTCTGTTGGGCTCTGCTCACGAGATCCCAACCTCGATCTCCCTTTGCCCTCGTCGACCATCTTCATTTTCCCCTGCAGAAGTGACAGAACCCGGCCGCGATGTTTGTGGCAGAACTGTGATCCTGTTTCTTCTTCGAGATCCCATCACACAAAAAAAGCCAATTCACAACACAAAACCACGAGATTTCGGGACTCGACTTCGAGCTGTCGATTTCGGTCAAGATACTGAAGCCCTCACAGTAGTCGCAGTCTCTGAAATCTCCTTGTCAATCTGATTTTTTTCATGTTAGCATGAACCCCTCTGGCAACGACAGTTGGCACTCCTCTTCAGGAGGCACGCCATCTCATCCAAACATGGAACAGTCTCGCCCTCTGGGCTCATATGGGTATGTGCTGCGATGTTCTTAAATGTTTAGCCAAAGACGTTGCAGCGAATTTCGTGTGTGCTGACCCTTGTCGTCATCGGCATACACAGGCAAAATCCCCCCAAGCAAGGCCCCTCGTCACAACCAGCCGGACCAGTTCTTCCACCTCCAGCGGGTAAGTTTCAGAATTTTTGCAGATGCGATGGAAAATATAATTTGAGTTTTAACGAGGCGACGACTAACTCGCTTGGTTTCGTTCAGGGCCGTTCCATTCCGTCACCCAGTCCTCGGGACAGTCGTTACCGGGTCTCGCAGATCTCGCGCATGGCCCTGGTGGACCACATCAGCCGTCTCCATATGGACAGCACCCACAGCCTTCGCATGGTGGAGGACATTCACTGCCTGGCATTGGCCAGGCCATGCAACACCCCTCACCTCAGCTGAACCGCGATCGTGAGCGGGATTCCAGGGAACGTGAGCTGTTGGAGCGACAGCGTCACGAGGACATGGTACACAGGGAGCGCGAGCAACGTGAGCGTGAGAGAGAACATCTTGAACGTCAGCAACGCGAGCAGCAGCAGCAGCAACAGCAGCAGCAACATCCTGTTCAGAGCCACACTGGCTCGATCCCTATCCACCAACCCGTCGCTTCCAAAGTGCCCAACTCCATTCACGGGCCTAATGGGCTGCTCTCTACCATCGGAGGGAATGCCCCTGCGAACGCTCCCCAGAACTCGATCCAATCAAGCAGCGTTGCGAGCTTGTTTGGGGTACCCCATCATCAAGAAAATGCTGGTCGGCCGTATATGCAGCACGGCCAAGCACCGCCTTCGCAGTCGATGATGGGTTACAACGGCTCTACACCTGCGCCGGTACCAGGGAATGTTGCAGCTCTGGCGCAAGGCCAGCAACCTATTCTCAACGTAAGTTTATTTTTACAAAGTCTCTTGGCGGGAAATAGATGATAACCAACGATTCATAGGATGCCCTGAGCTACCTTGATCAGGTCAAAGTGCGGTTTGTCGATCAACCCGATGTTTACAATCGGTTCTTGGATATTATGAAAGATTTTAAAAGCCAGGCGTATGACGGCCCAATCTCCTTTGTTTGTGCTAGTGGAAATGTTAACAAAGAATAGAATCGATACACCCGGGGTTATCCAACGGGTTTCGAATTTGTTCACGGGCCATCCCGCCTTGATTCAAGGATTCAACACATTTTTGCCCCCCGGTTACCGCATTGAGTGCGGAACAGATGACAACCCAAACGCCATTCGCGTGACCACTCCATCTGGTACAAACACACTGTCGATGGCTACTCGCCCCCCTCGATCATCTCTCGATTCTCCAGATGAGATGGGGCCTTCTGGAGGACTTGCACCTGCAGGACGCGCTGAATATTATGAACAACCCAGGAGCAGTTGGCAGCAGCCACAACATCCACCGCAACCAGGAATCGCGGGTTCGTATTCTCCAAACAATCGCGCGCTGGGTGGTCTTTACGGGCAGCAGGGCAACCCAAACCAGGCCCAAGAACATCATTACGAATATCAAAATCAGCAGGAGCAACAAGCTGCCGCCGCTGGTGCAGCTGCTCTTCACCAACAAGAACAACGCGGCGTCTCTCAGCTCCAAAGTGCTGCTGCTGCAACGTCTGGTGTGGGCAGGCCTTCTCTTATGCAGGCATCTCCTGGTACGGCATCTGGCAATGGCCCTATGAACAGTTTGGCCGGTGTCGGTGCTGGCGTTTTGCAAGGACCGCAGGGAGATCTGAACAAACGTGGGCCAGTTGAATTCAACCATGCCATAAGCTACGTCAACAAAATAAAGGTGAGAGTTGAATCATGACAGGTCATTTCTTATGTGCTGCTTTACTTACTCTGTATAGAACCGATTTGCCGGTGCTCCCGAGATTTACAAACAATTTCTGGAGATTTTACAAACTTACCAGCGGGAATCCAAACCCATTCAAGACGTTTATGCCCAGGTGACCCAGCTGTTCCATTCTGCGCCAGACCTGCTCGAAGACTTTAAACAGTTCCTCCCGGATACTTCAGCCCAGGCTAAGCAGCAAGCTCAGGCAGCCCGACAATCTGTTGACGAACCTGCTCCTACTAGCAGTGTTCGTGGAGAACTGCCGTACCCTCCTGGCGCTGCGGCTCAGTCACAGACACCCGGCCGTGATGTGAAGATGCCTCCTCTAGGGCAATTTAATGTGAAAGATTCTAGCAAAGACGCGAAGAAGCGCCGAGGTGGTCCTGCCACTGGTCTTGGGCAGCAGATTGCTGGGCCTTCTGTAGACGCTTCCAGAATGGGTGACGTGCAGTCGAATCGTGCAGGCAGCGTTCAAGGCGGTGGGATGAATAAGGTAAGCTTCTTTATTCGGGTCAGAGTCTTCGTTTCTTTTTCCGCTAACAATGCTTCGTTTACCAGAGAGCCAAGGTCCATCATACAAAAACCATGCCTACTGACGGGCCGTTGGTGTCTCCAACCTTGGTTCCCGCTCTCCCTGAAGCTATCCCACCAACTTACTCACTCGCACCAAACAGCGAAGAGTTTGCATTCTTCGACAGGGTGAAGAAGTTTATCGGCAATAAGCAGACCTTTTTGGAGTTCCTCAAACTTTGCAACTTGTACTCAACCGATCTTATCGACCGTCACGTGTTGGTCAAGAGGGCGGTTGGGTTTATTGGATCCAACCCGGAACTCATGTCGTGGTTCAAGCGGTTCATGCACATTGAAGACTCAGAAGACCGTGTCATCGACTTGAAGCCCAAGCAGGAGCCTGGCTCTGTCAACCTGGCTCATTGCCGTTCCCTTGGGCCTAGCTACCGTCTCCTTCCCAAGCGCGAACGTCAGAAGCCATGCAGCGGCCGGGATGAGCTATGTCGCAGTGTGCTGAATGACGAATGGGCGTCTCATCCCACATGGGAGTCTGAAGACTCTGGCTTCGTGGCGCACCGAAAGAATCAATTCGAAGATGCACTTCACCGTATTGAGGAAGACCGCCATGACTACGACCATCACATTGAGGCGTGTGTCCGAACCATCCAGTTGATCGAGCCCATCGTGCAACAATTTCTGGTCATGTCGGAAGCAGAGCGAAGTGCCTTTGTGCTACCTCCTGGTCTTGGGGGTCAGAGCGAGTCTATCTACAAACGGGTGATCAAGAAGGTATATGACCGTCAACGCGGCGAGCTCATCATTCAACAAATGTTTGAACGCCCATGCCACGTTCTGCCAGTTCTCCTGTACCGTCTGAAACAAAAGTGCGAGGAGTGGAAGGCCAGCCAGCGCGAGTGGGACAAGGTGTGGCGCGAACAGATGCAAAAGTGCTTCTGGCGCAGCCTTGACCACCAAGCAATCACCAACAAGGGCACGGACAAGAAGCTGTTCTCTTCCAAGAACATCCATAACGAAATCCAAGCCAAGTACGAAGAAGCAAGGAACATCCGCAAGAGTGGCTTCCAGCTGCCTCGTCATCAGTTTGAATTTGAATTCTCCGACCCTGATGTCATCCTAGATGCGTCTCAGCTTCTCTTGACTTTTATTGACCGCAATTCGGGCAACGTTGGCCAAGACCCGCAGCGGGTGATTGCTTTTATTAAAGACTTCATTCCTATCTTCTTTGGAATGGATCGTGACATGTTCCACTATTACATGAACGAAGTGTCGAACGATGCATCATCCTCCGAAGAGATGGACGAGGACGGCATGGCCGCTGAGGAGGCTTCTACTCGCAGCCGTCGTGGTGTCACTGCCAAGAAGCTGAGTCTTTTGCGCGATGTGCTTGAGCGCCGTGGCGAAAAGGGAACTGTCAGCGCTGTCCCTAGTCGTGATGCAACTCCTGACGCAGTCCTTGTTCCTTCTACCCCTATCCCTGATCCGACCGAGCCTCTGGATGTTACCGAGTTGAAGTGGATGGAACACCCAGACCAGGGCAATTTCAACCAGCAGCGCAAATACACGCTCAATCAGTCATATGAGAAGAAGGTGCACCATTTTTACAGCAATCTCAATGTGTATTGCTTTTTCCGGACGTTTGAGCTGTTGTATAGCCGCTTGCTGAAAGTCAAGCTCCATGAAAAGGACGCACACGAAGATGTGCGCCGCCAGTCTCAATCCAAGGCTGCGCATGAACTGGGACTTATGGACAAGGTTCCGAGTGACTTTTTCAGTGATATCAGTCCTACCGCCAATCTCTACAAGCAAATTGTGCGTATGTGTGACGATGTCATCAAAGGCGATCTTGAAGCGTCCCACTTGGAGGAGACGCTGCGCCGGTATTATTTGAAGAGCGGATACCAGATGTACAATCTGGACAAGATCTTCTCGGGCATTGCGCGTTTTGCCAGCACTATCTTCAATGGAGACCCCAAGGACCGCAGTGCTGACATTGTCAATCTCTTTTTCAAAGAGCGAGACAAGGACGAGACGACGCACCACCAGGAGATTCAGTATCGTAAGCAGGTAGAGCGTTTCGTCAAGGAAGGTGATATTTATCGGATCAGTTTTGTGAGTAGTCTTTTTTTGTTGTTCATGTATGATTACTAACCGAGTTAGAATCCGGTCACCCAAAAGACATACATCCAGTTGATGACGGCAGAAGACAGCACTTTTGAGAATGAAGAGCTGAGCCAGGAAGCTCGCTGGTCGTACTATGTCTCTGCGTACACGATGCGAGATCCGACCGAGGGCGTCCCATTCTCTCAGATGCGGATGCCTTTCCTGAAGAGCAGTCTACCGGCCAAGTTGGAACAGGACGAGGAGTACAACCGGTATTACCGTCGTCTGGTCCACCAGGACGGTCTGGTCATTCGTATCTGTGCGAACAGCTACCATATTCTGTACGAGCCAGGCAGCTATGACTGGTGGTGGCGTCCCACCGCATCGAGTCAAGAAGAGGCAGATGAGAACGTCAAGGAACTGGCGACTGTGCGGGAACGCCGCCAGGACCGTTTCCGTGAGATGTTTGTCAACAACCCGGCGTGGGCACGGGGCCTCAGCAAGGATGAGGTTGACGCATCGAATAAGAAATTCCGGACATGGATCAACGGCGGTCCCTCGCCTGAAGAAGAAGAAAAGGCGGAGGCGGCGACGGATGTTGAAGCTCCTCCTGCAGCTGAAGCAAAAGCTGAGGTTGAGGCTCAAGCTGGGCCTGAGACTGAGGCTGGAGCTGAAGCTGGAGCTGGAGCTGGAGCTGAAGCTGAAACTGAAGAAGCTGCCGACAAGAAGGAAAAAGAAGATACAGAAATGGCCGATGCCGAGCCAGCCTCTAGCAAGATGGAGGAATAATGACTTTTCTTTTTCTTTCCTTTTTTTTCTTTTTCTTTTTCTCCTTGGATGCACGGTGACTGAAGGCGTTTAAATTTATGGTCACGAAATGGCGACGTGTTTTTTTTATATCATACATACACACAAACATACACACAAACATACACACGCAATTACATACACACGGGAAATCAACTTGGAACAGGTGTCGAGCACATGGATGGATGGATGGGTGGGAATCAGGGCGAAGTGTAATTCTAGAGATTTAGTTCCTTGGTTTTTGCTCTGCTTTGTTGTTTAATTTTATTCTACTCTTTTTTATAAATTGATGTGGAGTGCAACTCAACATTGAGGCTATACAATTAAGATATTAATATACGTATATCATTCAGTAGTTCAACGAGGTGACCGAACGAGCTCCGCCCGGCCGAACAAGTAGCCGCCGAGTAGCCGAGTGGTCCCACCAAGCTTGTGTGGAGCCGCGATCGTCATCGACTGCATAGAGCGTTTTTGACAACAAGACTTTTTGGACTTTTGCTGTTTGTGCAGGTAGTTTATTAAAGAGTTCTCTACAGTATTAATATAATGTGTATAAACTAAGAAAGAGGATTTGCCCCGTAGATACCTGTCCACCCCGAGCTTGCCTGTCCATCTGACGTCACGGTGGTGTGGGGGGCCAATCTTGATGAATTCATCATTGACTGGCAGAATCCCAGCAATCCGGTGAACCTGTCTTGCATTTTAATTTCGTGGGCTTGCTCCAGCGAATTGAGCTTATCGTGCCCAAACAATGACCGCGCTTTGTTTGCTTGTCACTTCCTTATCTGGTCCTAGTCTCTAATTGTACACCGTCGCAGCGGAGTGAGGAATAAAGAAAAAGTCAATCAAAAACTGAAGAAAAAACACAATCCCCACCTCGATAATTAGCGGCAAATAGGATTCCACACGTGAGGGGTGTGGTCCTCTGATTGCGACTTCTTCTTTCCCTCACCCGGCTCTTCCTCTTTCTCTTCTTCTTCCTCCTCTTCCTCCTCCTCTTTACCTTCACCTTCAGCCTCTCTCGCAGGTTTCAACATTGAACAAGCAGAGCCGAGCTTCTCTCACTTTCTGTTTCCTGTCAACACCTCACTGTCCTTCGATCTGATAGTTGCTTGATCAATCGAACAAAATGGCTGCGTCGGCCTTGCTGAAGAGCCGCATTCGCCGGCCATCGTACCTGAACAAGTTGTGCAAGCCTGAAGACCTCATCGACCTGTTTCCTCATGGCTCGTACATTGGTTGGTCTGGCTTTACAGGCGTCGGATACCCCAAGTAAGCATTCCCCCAGTATTTGCCGTCTCGAAGTGAGTGCTAATAGTTGTCTGCCTAGAATGGTTCCTACAGCCCTAGCCAACCACGTGGAAAAGAACAACCTGCAGGGGCAGTTAAAGTATTCGCTATTCGTCGGAGCTTCGTCTGGCGCAGAGACAGAGAACCGCTGGGCGCGGTTGAACATGATTGAGCGCCGCAGCCCGCATCAGGTCGGCAAGGACATTGCCAAGGGTATTAACAATGGCGATATCAAATTCTTTGATAAGCATCTGAGCATGTTTCCGTCGGATCTGGTCTATGTGAGTGACTCCTACCCTTTTTGTCTGGGGTTATGGAATGCTGATTTTTATAGGGATGGTACACGAAAGAGCGACCACACAACAGGCTGGACGTGACTGTCGTCGAGGCGACTGCTATCACTGAAGACGGTGGTATCATCCCAGGAGCCTCTGTCGGAGCATCGCCCGAGCTGGTCCAGATGGCCGACAAGATCATCATCGAAGTCAACACCGCCACACCCTCGTTCGAAGGTCTGCACGATATCAGCCTTTCTGATAAACCTCCCCGCCGAAAGCCGTACCTGATCCTTTCCCCCGAAGACCGCATCGGCACTCCCTACATCCCCGTCGACCCGGAGAAGGTGGTAGCTGTTGTCGAGTCAGACTATCCCGATGCAACTCAGCCCAATGCGCCAGAAGACGAGAGCTCGCGAGCAATTGCACGTAACTTGATTGAGTTCTTGCAGCACGAGGTCAAAATGGGCCGGTTGCCAGAGAGTCTCTTGCCGATTCAGTCGGGCATTGGCAATATCGCCAACGCGGTCATTGGAGGGTTGAGCCACGGCGCGAATTTCCGTAACCTCAAGGTGTGGACTGAGGTGCTGCAGGATTCTTTCCTCGATCTGTTTGACAGCGGCCATCTAGACTTTGCCACGGCCACGTCGATCCGTTTCTCGCCAGATGGGTTCAAGCGTTTCTACGAGGGGTGGGAGAAGTACTCACCAAAGCTGCTGCTCCGTTCGCAGCAGGTCTCCAACTCGCCCGAGATCATCCGTCGGCTGGGAGTTATTGGCATGAACACACCTGTCGAAGTCGACATCTATGCGCACGCGAACAGTACCTGCGTGATGGGCTCTCGCATGCTCAACGGCCTCGGCGGATCAGCGGACTTCCTGCGCAACGCAAAGTACAGCATCATGCACACGCCCAGCACACGTCCGACCAAGACTGATCCAACGGGTATCAGCTGTATCGTGCCCATGTGCACGCACGTCGACCAGACGGAGCACGATCTCGACGTGGTGGTGACAGAGCAAGGACTGGCGGACGTCCGGGGCCTGTGTCCTCGCGAGCGCGCGCGCGTCATCATCGACAAATGTGTGCACCCAGACTACAAGCCTATCCTGCAGGACTACTATGATCGTGCCGAGTTTGAGTGCTTGAAGAAGGGCATGGGCCATGAGCCTCATATGCTCTTCCAGGCGTTTAAGATGCATCAGAATATGGTTGAGAAGGGGACGATGAAGCTTGACTCATGGGAGTAGTCAAGACTACTTGATAGAGATAGGCTAGCGAGCTGATGATAGTAGACTGCTTTTTCTTTTCTTCTTCTGCTACATACATATACACATAGGTAGTCTGCATTCATTAGCACCCTAACACAATACACCGATTGAGCACACTGCATCCCAATAACAGCAACATCCAGTGATCTATTTATAATACCAACGCCCTTGACGCCCTCTGCACTCGTGTTCGTCCGCATCAAGCAAGCGCATCTCCCCCCAAAGCAGTAGAGGATATACCTCGCTCCGAGCCAGCCAATTAAATCAGCCCAGAGCCGAACGTTCCCTGACTGGAGGCATGAACATTTGAAACTGAGGGGTTGGCTTACTTCTCATTATTGAGATTTTGTCGTTGTTATTTATTTACTCGTACTTTACAGTGAATAATACTAGTCCGTTGGTCGTAGTAGTGTAGGGGCTAAATCATGACGGGTTTCTGTGTGTGTGTGTACAGTGTGCAAGTAAAGTAGTCAATCATGAAGAATAGTGGATTTATTCCGTCAGGCCAAACCAATAAGCAGCTCACAACTGAATACACTGCATAATCTAAATTCTAACACTGTTGGTTAACTTGAAGAATTAAAAAAAGTTCGATGCTGCCTGGTTTCGCCCGCGGCCAGGCCTCGTCATTAGCGCCTGTCATCATCTCCGGTCTCACTTCGCTCGCTCTTACTCCCCTCTCTCTCTTGCGACAAACATTTGCATCGCCAACCATGCGATCCCGTCCTCTACGCCTGCACCAATATATTATCACCATCGAGCCCCCCTGAGAATTTTAGTGTAAAGCGACAGAAATTATTCGATGCCAAAATGGTAACCGCGCACGCCCGCGCTAGGCACCGCGTCCTCAGCATGATGATGCTCCGCAGCCCCGACGACGACGACTACGCCTTGCGGGGCAGTCTTGATCTATCGCGCCACGAGCCAGTGTCCCATCCGGTCGATTGGCAGCAGCAGCAGCAGCATATTCATCCGCTGGCTTTTGATCCGACGAATTTTCAGTATGCGTTTATCGGTGGTGGTGGTGGTGGGAGCAGCAGTGTGTTGAGGAATACGCCTCGTGAGGAGCCGGTGATGCAGCAGCGGGGTTCCACGCAGCAGCAACAACAACAGCAGTCGACTGGATCAGCTCGACGAGGCCAGGCAAGAGAAATGGTCGTTCTGGCTGGACCGCCGTCCAAGGGCCAGAATAAGAAGCGGCGACGAGATTGTTCGCCTCCAGGAAATACGAATAATAACAATAATAACGATACCACATCAACATCCACGACTGATCCCTCGTCTGGCGAGTCGCATGTCATCAACCGAGTCCCGCCAGCAAAAGAGCGTCGTCGCACGCAAATGCGTCTCGCCCAGAGAGCATATCGACAGCGCAAGCAGAACGAATTATCGACAACGCAGAAACGACTGACGGAAATAAGCGATGCCATGACAGAGTTTGGGGCTGCGTATCAGAATCTAAGCGCCAAGCTCACGGCGTCGGGCTTTCTTCCGCTGTGGCCTGAGCTGGCTCAGAACTTGCAGGAGACGACTGCTAGATTCCAAACGCTGGTGCAGTTGTCTTCGGTGGCAGATAACGATGCTTGCGGCCATTCAGAGGATAAGAGCTCTGCGTCGCCACCGCCGCCGCCGCCAGCTTCGGGGCTGTCCATGACGAGGTCTGGCAATCGGGATTGTCTACAGGAACCAGGATTCGTGGTGCCCAAGGTGGAAGATGACACAACAGCCTTTACCATGCCCAGTTCCATGCCCAGTCCCAATATGCTGTTCTACCAACAGGCCATGTCGCCATTTGGATCACAGACCACGCTGGCCACAAACATGGACGGCGTGCCTGTGCAGAGTAGCATCCCTGCGCCGACGTATCTTAGCCCACCGACCTCGTACAGCTACCAGGAGACATCATTTGCACGCCGCCTGCACCGCAAATGCGTCGAAAGCGCGTACCGCGTGCTCACCAGCGACCGCGCCCACCCAGCCAGAGTAGCGCGAATTTTTAAGTTGGCATTCCGAGTATGGAACAAAAAACACTTAATCGAGAGATTCCGCAAGGCGGCCCTGGGTTGGGAGATCGATGACCCATCCACACCATATTTTTCCGTCGGAGGCGCTGGCACGCACTACCCGCGGATGTGGAATCAGGTGGTGCAGCCGGTCACCAGCGGACCCTGGCCAACGCACATGGCGCATATTCAGCACCAGGGCCCGGATATGAGCGTCGAGGGCATTGTGAGGTCTTTGGGTATGGACGACGGGGATTGGTTTGACTCGCAGGATGTTGAGGGTCATTTGCGGGGGATGGGCGTGTATCTGGAAGCGCATACCACGTACGCTGAGTTTATGCAGGGAAATGTTCCTGCTGTTCTCGATGTTGAGCAGTTTATTGAACGTGAGTTTTCTTTTCTATTTCTTTTGTTTTTTTTAAGAGACTGGTCCTAATTATGGTAGGCATCATGTCGAAAGCTGTGTGTTTAGGACGGAGTCTAGGTTTCAGAAAACTCGATGTCGAGGAGGAATTCTTTCGTTCGATTGAGTCTTGAGTTTTCATTATATCCTCCAAGCATATACAAAATATCCAGTCAGCAGGTGGATCAACCACCTCACAGACCAACTGCACTAGTGAGCACATGCATATGGCGTGTCGACAGAATCCGACAGTAATTCGAGCAGCAATCCGAGAAATTGCAGTATAAAAAAAAGTTCAGACAGCTGTGCAACTGCAAAGTGATGGCGCTTTCTTTTCCCTCCCGTGGGTTTCCGAAACAGAGCGCGCCGGCGAATCAATCAATTGGCTCGCCTCCATCGACATAATTAGTTAATACTATCTATGTATATGACAGTCTGCTCGTGGTCAGCGGATTATCTAGTTTAGTTCTAGAATACTTCTTGCATATATTCTTTTTATTTTCTCAACAGGGTCCATAATCATCGGTGCACGCTACATATATACCGGACAACAAGCACATTATCCAATGAATTATCTTTTCTGTCTATAATGAATTCGACTGTAGGCTCTGCTCCTGAATATTTTCCATGATCCGAACGAGCCTTTCGGCATCTTCTCTTGTCCTGTCCTTTAACTCTGCCTGCTACCCTATCCACCTCAGCCGATCCTTCCAGAACTCCCATCGATCCATGGTGAAAGGCCCGCCGCCTGTCCACAGGTTTGAGTCTGGCTGTTTTTGTTCTATCGTTGAGAGGTCTATCTTGTCGATGAAGTGAAAAATGACGTGTCCTGCTATCTCGAAAAACGGCACAATCCCAGGGACATCTGTCTGTTATAGATATAAGTATGTCAACAAACGTGACTACACTTGACTTGTTAACTCACATTCAACATGGTAATATAATCCAGCGCACAAAACGACATATCGCGGATTTGCTCTTCTGTCCTCTCAAGCTCTGGAAGCGCTCGTATAGCATCCACCAGCTCCAAAATCGCAGGCTGGTGGCACGGTATAGTATAGCCGACCTTCCAAAGTAAATCGGAAATGCGATACCCCTTGTCTACTTCTCCTGCAGCGCGCTCTTCGATCAAGCGGTCTTCTTCGCATAGCAACATCAGCCGAGGTAGTGGGGATGGCATCGGCTGTGTTGAAGCGTGTGACTGACGAAATCGTAAAGGGTTTGTACTTCTCGCTGTGTTGGAGGGTCTTCGTCCGGGTCTACCCAATAGCAAAGACAACGGGTCTAAATGTCATTGTTAGTGGAAACTCAGAAGCACGCAAACGCACGTTGGAAA